>VWYH01003125.1:82415-164128 GCA_013399365.1 Pampusana beccarii | reverse complement strand
GACTGTGGGCATTTGAGAAGCTTCTCAGCTTCTCTGGGCTGTGAGCAGGCTTGGCCCCTCCTCTGCTGATGGCCCTGCCCACCGGCTCTGGCTCTCCACAAAGAGCCATTAACTGCCCATTGAAGGCCCCAGTTCTGAGAGGCAGATGGGCAACTGCCACACCGGTCTCAGGGCACGGGGGGGGGAAAGTGCAACTGCTACACAAGTCATACTGGTTTTACCGCAGTCCTACCTCTATGTCAGAAGAAAGCAAGAAACATCATTAAGTTTTTCTGATTAAAGGAAACATTTTCTTTACAAACATTAGTAAACATGGAAAAGTAAGTTGGTATTGTATTCAGAAACAACATTCAGCATAAAACAATCACCCATTAAATTTTTCAGGTTTGGACTCATTTATTTTGACTATTCTACACAATGGTAGATTTCAGATATCGTTTAAGGGCTGAGAAATCAACAACAACAAAAGAACTCCCGAACAAGATTGCTAAGGCAGTAGTCTGGGCCATGATAAATTTTTTATTTTTTTTACTAGCTTTTTTTTTTTTTAAATAACCAGTGCCTTATTAACTCTTATTATGTGAAAAACGATAGTTCTCCAGAGGGATTTATAATAATCAAAAATTCAGTAAACAATGTAGTTGGATTGTAGTAAGATGACATCTCAAATTTTGTATATTTCGAAAGGCACTTTGCAATACCTCAGTTTTCAATAGCGTGGCCACACAGAATTGGTGAAAAAGATAGCAAAGTCAAACCAGATTCAATATTTGGTTTATGACAACATTCCTGAAAGAAGTAATTGTTTTAATAGTAAAATATATTATTTTATATCTTTTGAATTATATAAAAAGTCCATATATTAGTTTGAATCACTTTCTGTTCTGATAATGAAGTACTTTTCACAACTTTGACACTTTCTTGTGGCAATATCCACACATTTTTGTACTATTCTTCCACTAACTTAATGATCCCCTCAGAATTTGTAGTTTCGTTGCTTGTTGTACCTGTTGCTCACTTGTAGCATGTTTTTTGTTTCAAACTCAGCAGCAACTGCTGATGCCTGGAGACATTTTTTATACTGAGGAAGATCTTGAATAACATGGAAATTAGTCACTGATAGTGAATTATGCACAGATTTAAACTCCCATTTGTGTCTACTTTTTTAATCATTATCACTATTACTATCTTCTGCTTCTCTTACTAATAAGTTAAACAAAGAAATAAGATAAGAAGTTCTAAAGATTCATTCTTAAGGAGGCTGGGTCCAGCAGTCTCCAGGTAAACTAGGTCAATACCAATTCCACCCACAGTATCCAGCAAATGAGCTTTATGAGAGGGTGGCAGAGCTGCTCATGATTAAAAATTAGAATAGCACTTGCAGGTTAACTGTTAATTACTCACAGCACTTGGCTCACGTGTTTTGCATTGAATATAGACAGATGGGACTTATCTGCCCGTGCAAAAATAAAAAGGTATACTGGTAAAAGAATTTCAAACATTACAGTAAAATCAAGATTTTGGGGGCACTACTTAATCGACTTTCTATTCTAAGCAGAAATTCCCCATCACCTGAAGTTCACAAAATTAACATAAAAGTGGAAAAACTGTCTCTCTCTTTAGTCTTTGTGTTGACAGCACCTTCTGGTAAAGAAGTTAACAATCTTCATTACTCTGGATTGCAATAGGAACCAGTCAACTACACATAACAGAGTAGGTAAAGGGCCAGATCTCTTGGACCGTAACTTGCCTGTCTGGTAACAATAATTTATCTTAATTATTACAAGTCTGTCTGAAAAGCTCCTGCAAAAATCCGCAAACCCCACAAAAACTACTGATTTGGGATTAAAAATTAAACTGTTACAATGATTGGGAATATCTTGAAAAGGATTCTTCAAAATCAAGTTTTCAAAAAATCAGAAATCAACATGTTAGGCATTCATGTCTGTATTGGACTAACAAACAAGTATTGTACAATCAAATGGAAAAAGCTGGAATGCTTTCCGTGTAATATTTCGGCATGTACTTTGAAAGTAAAATGCACAAGAAACAGACTAGACAAACACCAACGCCTGTTTTCAGTGCAAATCTAATAATGGAAAATACTTTCTGGGAGGAACGCTTACTTGTTGCTGAAGTTTAGACACAAACCCTATTGTAGCAGCTGCTGCCAACTCTACACACATAGCCTTCTTGCGTGTTATAACCAGAGTAAAACCCATTATCTCCCGTGTTATGTGTGGGTTTTTTTCCCTCTTTTTTAAATTTCAGTGTTAGCCCTTCTTTGTACCTCCACTTCTCTTCACCTCGCTATACTTTTGATGTTTTAATCAGGACCACTTTGGCCTTACACAGGAAAAAAAGGAGACAAATTATATCTGTTACCCTTCTTTATCCTGTCTTTGAAAATTAACTTCCAGTGAGACACCATTTTCTGGTTGGACTGTATTCTATTTTTAGGATATTTTTCTTCTAGTTTTCCATGTATAATTTCTGAGCCACTTCAAGGCTGTCTATTTTTCCTGAACTTCTATGAATTGTGTAAACAGGTGTCACTAAGCATGCAGACGATTTTTTTTCTTGAATCACCAAAGGCTATGAAGTGTATTTGGAAAGATTCGACACATTTCTGAGTTCTAGGATTTTCTTTAGACACAGTAGGTGCTATTAGCTCCAACATGTATAGGATTTATATACCTGATTTATGCAAAAATAGAATTTGACATGCACAGGGGATCTATGTTTAATATTTCCATCAAATTACACTTTACATACAATCACAGTAATCGCTATCAACATGTTTCACACCAGAGATCACATTTTTTAATACTGCTGGAGTACAGGTATCACCTTTACATCAGAAATATCTTTCCAGGAAATTTGGAAAAAACAACCAAACATTTTAACTTCCTTCTTTATGCATGCTTGCAACTACATTGTAAGTATTCTTTTTCAAGGAGCCAAAAAAGTATCACTCTGTGTTCTAAACTCTCCATATAAAACTGGAACTACTCAGCTGAAACAAACCACTAAAAAAATCTTTCCAGACAACAAGATGAAATGAAACTTTTAAGTTTCTCTCAGTGTCAAGAAAAAATTCTACGAACTTCAAAATGGCAATGTTTCACATGAGTAACCTGATGACAGAAAGTAAATTCATACTATAGTCATCCATTCTTGTCATCACTCTGCAGGTCAAGAACAGTCTCATTTGTCCTGGTTTCAGCTTTCCCATTACTAGTTGCAAAACTGGATATAGGAAGTTTCATTTCACGTGTATGAGGGAAGGTTTCTGAGTTAATTAATCCAATTAATTGCCCAAAGGAAAAGTTAGAGTTCAGGTTGAACTTCCATGTACAAAAGAACAATCTCCACAAAATATTAGTGCCAGTGACTGTTCTGTATGGTAAGTGTATTTTAACTGTTACTTGCATTTATAACTGTTACTTGCATTTTACTATTTCTGTAACTAAGTGAAGGAAATGCAGAACATAGTTTAACATCTTATCTAACACAGCTATGGGCTCTACAAAGTATGAGTTACTGAATGCTGTGTACAGCTCCTAGGTGGACAGAAGCACAAAATAAAATACTTTCATATCTATTGTTATTTAAAAAACCTCTTAAAATTTCGTGTGATGACTAATAAAAGTCAGCATTATCCAATGTTTTTCTAATCTTAGTTCTTTGGAAAGTGTGGAAAGAGTGCTCACTTTATTTTAGCAAGTGTCTTTTCTTATCCAAATCCTACACACCTTTTCCACTAAAGCAGTTTATCTGCTGTATATATCTGCCAGAACTATGTGCATTTCAAAGGCCTTTCATAAAAAAATAATTGTTTAGCACACAGGGGCGGAAGGCTCTAATGATGAAAACCTGATCATTTAGGTTGTACTGGGCCTGGCTTTCCTTTATAGCAGCCCATGTGGTGCTGTGCTTTTGACCTGTGACTCAACCACCCTTGCTAACATAGCAGCCTTTTGGCTGTTAATTGAGCAGCGATTGCACAGCATAAAGGCTTGTTCTGTTTCCCACTCTGACCCCTCAGTGAGTAGGCTGGGGGTGGGCAAGAGGTTGAGAAGTGTCACAAGTGAGAAAACTGATCCAGGTTGATCAATGTCATACTCGTCATCATATGACATCATGCTCAGCCATAAAAGCTCAAAGAAAAGAGAAAGAAGGAGAGATGGTGGTGGTTATGGTGTTTGTCTTCCCAAGCAAGCCTTACAAACGCTGAGGCCCTGCTGCCCAGGTGGTGGTTAAACATCTGCCTGCTGATGGGAAACGGTGAGTGAATTCCTCCTTTGCTTTGCTTGTGTGTGCAGCTTTTGCTTTACCTAATAAACTGCCTCTACCTCAGTCCATCAGAGTTCTTGCTATCCTTCTACGTTCTCCCAGTCCCAGAGGAAAGGGAACAAGATGCTGTGGGGGTTTTGCTGCTGGCCACAGTAAACCCACTACAAGGCAAATAAAATAACTTTGAAAGCGTATTTAAACAAAACTAATTTCAGAAACTTACAAAGTTGTGTACTATCTTCTCCAGAGATATCTGGATAGATACATCATTCATACATACATTCATCCCAGAAGGCTTTTGTGAACAGAAAGTTGCTCTAACTTACAGGAGCCTGTGGGCTTTATACAAAATGTCTATGGGCCCCATAGGAAGCTAGGAGCAGTCTGGAAGCACCAGACTGCTAAGCAACACAGATATTCCCCCACAGGCTCTTAAAGCTAGTGTTTATTGAACTTTCTCCCCTATGCTAGGCACTAGGGACTTCCAAAGGAAAAAGCTATAGACCTGATTCAGTGCTTCACTGCTTTGAGGTGCAAAGCCTTTTTTGCCTGGTGGTATTCTTTTGGAAAAAAAAGTGAAATGCATTCAATGTAAATAATTCAGTCAGTGTAAGAGAGCAACACAGCAGCTATGTGATAATGGGAGAAGCAATATGGGTTAAAGCAGCATGCCTCAACAAGCGGTGGACAGTGGAAAAAACTGGGACACAAGAAAACAAAAAATAAGCAAAAAACTCACAACTCCAAAACACTCACAAATACTTATTTAATCTGAAAAGCTATTTTTCACTTGAACATGATTCCTGACTGAGACTTGCTTCTTGTGAACATCTGATTATTAAAAACACATTGAAATGAGTTACATAATCACTCAAAAATTAAAGTAAGTTTCATACTGGCTGGTTACATCAGTCACTTAGACAACCGTAATGAAATAGATAAAATCTGTAACTGAAAAGCAGTTCATGATTTTCAAATGCCCAAACCAAACTTTGGCAGCTACATACAAAGAACTATTAGACAAAATCATATGCACGTGTGCCTACATAGAGATAGATGTGCACCCATGCAAGAAATGTAGAACTCTTGAACATGCACAAAAGCTGTATTTGTTGAATAGCTACATCAAATATCTGCACTATTGATAATTACCCATTGTCAGAGGCTGATGTAGTATAGTACATTCCCTTTCATACAACGGAATCTAATATCATGAATTTAACTTATCAGATGTTAAGGCCGCATCTCCAAGGTATTAATTAACTGAGTATCAACAGCTTGTATATTTATATAATCCTTCAGAAATATACAATTCTTTCTCTCAAAACTTGGAAGCTGTTCAAGAATGGTTAAATAAACAATCACTCAGCTGTCAGTTAAATTACGTGAGTACTATTCTATTCAACGCTGTTCGCAAAACCTCCACTATAAACACAAAAGCACTAAGATAAATTTAAAAGATCTTGAGTTTTGGGAGCATCTGGCTATTCCTTAGTTTGCATGCATTAGGATGGAGCAGAGCTGCTGCTTATTTCATCAAATGTGTCAATCACCAACTTAAATCAGATAATTTTGTCATTTCCACAGAAATTTCAGTGCAACTATGTTTTACTGTATTTATCTTTTACTTTTTTCATTTCACTCATCAAATGCATGTCAGTTTTCCTGCCATTATAATACAACATCATCTACATGAGTGTAAATATTTTTGACTGAGATGTAGATGGTGACAGGAACTGGAATTACAACTGCATCAGTGGGTGAACTGGTGCAGAATTTACCAGAGTGCATTCAGGGATGTTATTGAGGCGCTACCTCCAGCAGATTCCAGGATCTGGGGATCTCTCCTACCTGGCCACAGGAGCCCAGCCAGGTGCACCCTTCGGTCTCTCTTTCCCAGGCCAAACGATGTGGCTGATACTTTCCACTTTGCACAGTTTAACCAGGAGCAAGGCTGCATGTGTATCCCAGACACACAAAGTGGACACAAACACATAGAGCACACCCACAAGAACTGCTGTGCATGGTGTTGCCTTTTAACAACAGCAAATGACACCTCGAGAATTCACATAAAAGCTAAGTACAGGCAGCCAAGTCCTGTTCCTTCTCAGAGGCTATCAAGACTGAAGGTCACCAGAGAAAACACATGCTCTCACTCTGTAGATTTACAAGCACCCCCACACTCACAGATCCCCCAGACACCAGTGTGAGCTCTCTGCCTCTCTAACAGCCCTGATTCTGGGTTCTCTTACTCACTATCAACATAACTTACCAGGTTGTCCCTCTCCAAGGCTACATCTGCAGGTTTTTAACGGCTTATCAATTAGCAACTAGAGATTTTTTTGTCTTACACAAGTGATAATGGAGAAAATGCCAACCAGGTTCGTGTCTCTGCATTTTGCTTATAGTTTTCTCTGTTCCTCGTGACTCTTTGTGCACTAGAAAGGTCCTTGATCTGATCACCTTAGTGAAGCAAAAGCTCTTACATTTAATTCTGAAAGTATACTAAATGTTTATAATGCCATGTAGACAACCACTTAATACCGAAACAAGTAGCTATGTCAGCTATACAACATGCCCATCCTGCTAATGAAAGAAGGTAAAGGGAACAGTAAAGCAGACTATCTGGAAGCTTCTTATTTCATTTTATACTCAAGTATGTTAGAGATGAAGGGAGGCTGGAGATGTCAACAGTGCAAACTGATATCTAGAAGGATGTTTTTGGTCACAACATGGAAGAACTGAAATATTGCTCCCAAGAGAGGCAGATTCCTTCACACTGTGCCACAGTCAAATGTGTTGACAGTCTATACTGAACTACAACAGCTCTCCTGTACAAATTCTGTACTTCAGGCAGCAAAGTATGAAACCTGTGTGAGCATAGAAGCAGGGGAAAAGCAAATCCTGGTGGTTAAATCATAGAAGCAAGCAGAAGCACTGGGCACACTAGATATCACAATGGGGTAGTAAAGGTAAAACCTCCTCTTTGAGTGGAAAACGGCAAAAAAATCTCTTGTGAGCTTATAGATGGTGAATTAAAGGTAATAAAAGTGGATAATGGTCAAAAGAAGATGACTGGGTTCCTGCATGTATCAAATGAACTTTTCCATGGCTATGCTGCCAATGCAGAGTGACTGGCCAAACTCACCAAGTTTAAAGGCATTATACACAAATACTTCTTTCAAATGCCTTGGTGTTTTTTCTTTCACACCCTTCTTCCTGCTGAAGACTATTCAGATTCCAAAAAAGGAAAGTTAATCAAGATAAAGACTAGCTTCAAATTAGACTTCCTCTTCATTTGCATAGAATACAGGTGCATAAATCATACTCCTGGACAGTGATAAATGCTGCACTGAGTCTGTACATACCCTCTGTACAAAGAAGAAACACACAAAAGCCCAGCTACATGGTATATACTGTACTTGTGCAGTCTAGCATGGTCAGGCTATGGATACAGAACATGTGGGAGAATTATGGGTCCTCAGGATACTGGAATTACATCATCTGTCTTCTCATAATAAAGGTCTAAAAGTTCAGTACGTGAATCTTGATGCTATCTGCTCCTATACTCACTGAGTCTGATTCTGCTTTCAAACAAATTTTAAGCTGATGTAATTACATTGATTACAGCGGAAATACATCTAACTACCATAAAGATAATAAGAGGACAATCAGCCCTATGTTTGCAAAAGTATTCTGTAGATCTAATAATGTTTGGTAGAACTGACTCCTCTGTAAAGGTCATGTGTGTTTAATGTATTAGCAACACACATTGCATTGCATTTGTTATCCAGTTGCAGAAAAAGATCATTTTGTCTATGACAATTCACGATCTCATAAAGAGTGCATAAAATATATCCATATGCTTTTGTTACATCGGACAACTTTTAAATTTATAGCCTTCTAACAATTTTATCTATTGTGTCTTATTGAGACAGAATTGGTAACCTGAATTTACAGGCAGTCCTAAGTCAATAGGTAATATGAGTGACATGCAGCAGCCTTTAGCCTTCTGACTTACTCCACAGCTGAACGGGCATGGCATTATTTTGTTATGATTACCAATTCAAAACATATTCATAACCAGCAGATGTTTTCCTCTTGGTTGCTTGGCAATTAAAGGATGTTGCTGCAGCTGAATTTTGCACCTGGATAGCAAAATGACCATCCCAGTTCTGTAAAACCTTTGGCTTACAAAAATTGTCCTTTAGTGCAAATGATCATTTTGAAACTAACACTAGATGTGTGTCTAAGATAATGAATTAATCTTGAATTACCGGTTAATGCAACCAGATAGCATTGATTTCCAGCTACTAAGTAAGTATATAGAGAATACAGCCAGAAGAAAACAGGATAAGATTCTTCACTCCTGCTGATAATTTCAAAGAACTCAGTCATATGCTCAGTTTCAGGTGTATTATTAGATTTTCATCTTCAACAATGGAAATAACCAAATAAGTTTGTATCTATTGTGAAAGAAAAATAGCACACAACTTGCTAGCTGAAAGCTATTTCTTGCTATCTACCTTCAAAAAATAGCAAATAAACCAAATATCTCTTGATTTATAGTGATTATGAAAATACAACAGCAAATTATTTGTGAGGAATAAGCCTTAGAAAGTGAAACAAACGAAAAATAAGATGAACTATTTGCAAAAAGAATTAAAAAATCATCAACATTTCAAACAGGTATACTAACCAACTTGCATATACAACTAGCAAAGTCTGTAAGCAAGGATTTGTAGGTGCAGATCTGTCAGCAAATTCATGCATTACTTAGTCAAGTCATTCTACTTGGCAACAAGGAGGAAACAAAAGAAAAAAAAAAAAGCCACAGTTTCTGATAAGAATCACTACATATCAGTCATGGACTTCTGTGCTGCACTGAAATACCTGACTGACAGATTGTAGGATCTTCAGACAGTACTCTGAGCTGCATTTCTGCTATGTCAGTGAAACACTTGGACATTTAAGAATGAAATTATGTCTCTTTACCCTTTCTCTCTCTTCTGTGAACTAAAACAAGCAGTCTTGGTTTTGTTTTATTCAAGGCATTAACTAACACATTGATAGTAAGAGAACTACTAGTATTTCAGAACAAAAGGTCTGAATGTATAATTTAAGACATAATAAGGTTCGATGGAACTGAGTCCTTTGGAAAGTGTTCTAATGCATACATATTTAATATATATTGAAAGTATAGGTTAATTCCTTCATATCAGATAAAAACTATAAATGAGAAAAGAGCTTTAAAGACCATGGATAGTCATTTCTTTGTGAAATAGTGTGAAGCACAGTTAAAGAAAAGGCAACAGGCTAGCAGTCAGTACCGTGGCAACAGAACACTGCCTGCCACGTATCATCACTTTAAGATGACTCCTTTATTATTCCATGGGAAAAAAAAAAAAAAATCACTAACACTTTCTGTGTCCAATCACTGCAAACTCATTTGTTATTCATTGAAACATCCATCAAGGATCAAAATAGATTCATTTACTATTCATGATGCTCCCATATGCACTTCTGCAGGTCTTGCACTGTATTTTAGCATTTAAATGACAGATTGTACAGTTGGAAGTAGCATTATGTGTTAACACTTTCAATACCACCTTGTACCCTAGTACAGAAACACACACAACTATCTGTCTAACTATTAATATGAACATAAGTTTAAATGAGCTGAATGGAATCAGACATCCATTTAATGTTAAGTATGTAATTAAGCATGAAGACAGAAGAAAAAAAAAAAAGCCCAGACCACACACATCCCTGTTTCCAATACATTGGGAAAGTGTTTTTACTGAAGCGCTTTGCTGATTTAGGGTTTGAGAAACTGCCTAGATTGCTAGGATAGAAAGCATAGAAAAGGGCACAGGACAAGCTGGTCATAAGTATGTAACACTTACTCAGAAATGCCTTTTTTTCCCTAGAAATTAGAAACAAATATTTGTAAGATAAAACATTATGATAACAATATTACATACTCTGCTACACTCTGTGGAGAAGGTAGCAAATTTTGGAGAATTTGTGGGAATTTTTTTAAGAGGAATAACATGAAACTGCTTAGAGAGCTGGAAACAGATTTTTTAGAGAAACTGAACCATAACCTGGGAGTATCTTAGCAGCGTAGCCCATAATTTGTTTAAAATAAAGGGAGTCTGAGGAAACAAAGACAAGAACTCAAACACATAGCATAACCTGGGAGTGCTTTTTTGTGTGCCGTCTGTCTCAGCCTTCCTACACTGCAACATGACCTTCTACAGGACATACAGACCAGTTCCTTTCTTCTATGATGCCACGCAGACAAATGGACGTAATTTTTAATCTTCTTCAGATAAAGAGGATACCAAACTCTGTTAGCAGTTTTCTAGGCCAGCATACTGACCATAGCTATTGAAAGTATCAATAACCACCACTACAGACAAGCAATTTCCCCCTCCTGTCTTCCAAAGGCAGTATGAAGACTAAATAGACTGCTGCATGAGCATTACAGCTGTTGTACATGACATTCAGAATGTCTTAATTTCATCCCACATTTTACTCTGAGCCGAAGGGCTTAACACTGGATTCTGCATTTTACCTCAAAGACCAGGTACCTCAAATTAGATCCTCTGGGAGTTAAGCACCCATGGCCGTTCTCCTTCCCTTGCACACCACAATAACAAAACAGGAGTAAAATGCCACTAATCAGAAGGGTAAAATTCCTAACTCATTTGACGCTGCAGTAAACCACTGTAAAAGTCACAAAATCAAAACAGAGGATCAACAGACTTACAAAATCTGACACATTCCTGAAAGCCTGATGTCTGTGACATAATCTTAAATGCTAAGATAAAAGCAAAACGTCATTTTTTTTTTCCTTAGCAACTGCTATGAGAGAACACTGGTAGAAATTTTAAATAATAAGCACCTTGTAACAGTTTTAGACCTTATTTTAAAGTAACCCTCCAGTATCTCGTTTACATGAGAATTCTTATACTAAATAATGTTGAAAGCATAAACATTAGCTGTTCATACTTAAAAACACTCTAAATTCGTTATCTCACTAAATTCATTCTGTCACAGACTATTTTTTTCAGTAGTTTGCCACTGACTTGCATATCTGAATCTTTCATATCCTTTGTACAATGCCAAGTTTTCAGTTACTTAAAAGTTTAAAATGGCAGGAATTTAACATTTTTAAATATATGTACCTACACTGAACTTTTAAATTCTTTTAATTTGAATAAAATGAGATGCTAAATCTTTGAGTAAAATATTTATTCATATCAAAAACAGACAAAAGAGAATAGCTCATGCATAAGTCAGGACAAAACAACCACATTATGCAAAGAAAGAGAGACTTTTACTTCTTGACTTTTCCTCACATTTTATAGCTGATTATTATTCATAAAACAGAAAGGACAAACTAAATAAAATAAGCATTAAATCTTTCTCCTAAGGTGTTCTGATGTACTTTTGTTTATCCTTCACCACAGTCCCTAATTGCTATGCTATATGTCTAAAAGTAAAGTTAAAATAAGTTTTATTTTATAAATGGCATGAAGAACTCGGTATAGTAAGGAAAATACTATTTTTCCCTTTAGATAAATAAAAAATAATGCACAGTATCAACCTTTATTTTGAACAATTCTAGTTGAAACCATTGGCAAGACTTACTGAGCTGCCAGTCTGTTCCTAGGAGATATTAGTCATTTAAATTTCAAAATAATCAGTTAAAATGCAGCGTAAGAAGTGTTTTTTTCCTTATGCACACTTTTAGGCATGAATTCAGGAAACAACCTTTATTACACCAACACACATCACTCCACACAGTGGGGGCCCAGCAAAGGCAGAGGAGGACACATTCTTATGAAAGTACTAGTATTTAAGATACAAATTGCTGCAACAATATGGCTATAAGCTGTCAACACCCAAAATATCCAGTTTAAATGTGAATTAGTTTTGCATATGAGTTCCTAAGTCACACCTCAAAATTTAACATGGTTTGATAAATTCTCAACATGCACTCTAAGGTTTTTGACTAGTCTCTGCTTTTGCCATACACACCAGTATTGCATTTGCAAAATTTTTCTAGCAGGAGCTCATTCCTTGCTGACACTGTACACTGCTGCCTGCCCCACTCGTTCTGCTGCTTCTCCTTCTTCTTTTCAAGCTGAAATCTATTTCTACCTCATCTTTGCCCCTCCTGTAAAAACATCCTACCAATAATTGGTTTGTTAAACAAAAATGTAAAAGTTGAACACAAATTACTTTGAAATCAGCTGAAAGTTGGTTCACATCACCAGTATAAATAAATATCTTTCACGTTTGCATTAGTGCCAATCATTCAGTTGACACTCTTTTGACCTCCACAACAATATCCATTTAATGAAAACATTAACAAGTTGCTGTGACCATTTAGTTTCTTATAATGAATTTTGGCCAGGTTTGTCTTGAAGGTTCAGTCCATCGGGACTTCGACACATTAATCGAAATATGTTGTTTGAATCTCAAACAGGACATTGAATAGATAGTGAAAAAGAAATGTTCATTTAGAAGCAATGACTAAATGTGTGGTTATGAGATCCTAGCAACAAAGATGTTTTTTAAAATAAAAAATATGATGTATCCATCTCCACTCAATTATATTGAAGTTTAAAAAACTGTTTTAAGAGATACAAATTTGTATTAACTTAGAATTTGTAACTGAAATAGTTATTTTACTAGCTAACTGGTAACTCCAACACTGCAAAAACATTTTAGATCTT
Organism: Pampusana beccarii; assembly: GCA_013399365.1. Classification (NCBI taxonomy): domain Eukaryota; kingdom Metazoa; phylum Chordata; class Aves; order Columbiformes; family Columbidae; genus Pampusana; species Pampusana beccarii. Next base: position 151,082 of record VWYH01003125.1, on the reverse strand, counting down.
TACAGTTGTTGATATCTACTTATTTACCTAAGAAATTAAATTCTACACAATGCAACATCCAACAGAAGTCAAGAACACGTTGGTAGCACAGCAAGTAACAGATGTCTTAAAACCTGATTTTAATAGTAAAACTCCAAAGCAAATGGGGAACGTAAGTGAGACAACTTGATAATAAATGTGGTTCAAACTCAAGCATACCTTAGTAGAATACAGTTGGAGCAGAATCAGGTACTGGATTTGCCCCTTAATACAATTTTCTTTTTTTTTTTCTTTCAAAAGTACTGTTTAGCAGCCACATCTGAATGCCACCAAGTCTGAAACACATGCTTATAATGCTGACAATACAATTTGCAAATTTCTGTTTATGTCATATACACACATAAATTTTAAACATAATATTAGAGAAACGTTGCACCATTAAACAGTATTTGTGTAAGCTCCAGAAATGCATTACTTTGGAGGAAAAAATAAGCTGAAATTATTTTTCCTAAGAGCAGTCTGAATGAGGTTAATTGACAGGCCACCCCAGACAGGGCCAAGGAAACACCATATGGGCTCTTGGGTGTACCTCCACCCTTCATTCTTAACTTTGTTATAAAGTGGGTACACTCAGAGAAACTTCAAAAACTTCATTCCTAAGCATGAGGCTTTAGTGACCATCTCATTAAAGAGGCAGTCATGCTTGTGGAAACAAATCTTATTTAGTCTGACTGCCACTGAGGAGGTGGAAGGTACCAGCAGCAGAAAGAGAGGAAAAAAAGCATGGAGGAGCTCTCTTCTCCCCTGAGGCATGCTGGAAGCCTTCAGATGCAGTGCCTGTAGCTGTCTAAAGCTAGACTTTGGCAGGGACTTCTGTGCATCCAGCATAGTCGCAGCAAGACGCTTGACCGGGCCAGGATGAAATAAGCATGCAGCAAAAAAAAGCTCTTAATACTTAGTCTCCCCAGTTAACACTGCTGCTCTTTAAGAAATGATGGCAATGCCACAGATAGGGTTGTTTTTTCACCTACTCTCATTCTTCCTTCAGCTATGAAATAAGGGAAATCACAGGTAATGGATGACAGTTTATACACTGGGATTCCACAGCATATAATCACACATGATATCAGTTTTCGCCAGAAAGATTAAACACTCAAGCATAAACTGTTAGAATTAAATAGCAATGATTTAGAATATATACAGTAGAATGTTGGCTTTGCACTGAACAGCTTTCTGTCTCCTTGGCCAGGGCAAAGAACCTATAATTTCCTTTAAGTAAAAAGAGATAATAAAATTGAAAAATTAACATACAAGAGTGTTTGAATGACTTTTTCAAACTCCTGAAGACCAGGAGAAACATGCAATGTTGGTACTAGAAGATTACAAGGATCTGGTAAGACCAAAAAAGGACAGTAGTTCTTTTCTAGTAACTAGAAACTGAGAAAATATAACACCTACTTTAACTGCTGGTGCACCATTTGCCTCTTTATCCAGGCCAGTTGCTTCAAAACTGAAATGTACAAGCTTTTCCAGTGCTGCCCCTTTTTCATACTTACTCTGTCTTGCTCTATTTCTATTTTTGGAAATCAATATGACATTTTAAATTGAAAACATAAGCACAGAACAAGGGTAAGTTTTACCTTCTGTATCATACCAGTGAAATTTTACTTGGCTCAAGAACCGAGCATAATGGAAGAAACATGAGGAAAGAGAGGAGAAAAAATGTCTCTCCTAAAAGAGCTTTCCCTTTGGCAAACCACCATTAAGTCTCCATGCCTGATTCCTCTCTTGTTTCATCTGCACAATAAATTGCCACCAATATCACGGAAAAAATACATATTATGAAACTCAAGACTGACCAAAATTTTACCTCTGTATGCTGAAGAATCCATTTTCATCAGGAAACTGTCCCAGTGCTGCCATTAAGGTAACCCAAGATGTTATAGATGCTCAGAACACGTTAACCAATGGATTCCTGGCTATACTGCTTTGTTACTAGTGTCATCATAGACCAGTGAAGTGGCTCTTTGCTGGTACTCCACACCTATCAATGTCAACACACCTGTGAAGATCCTGTCCATGGCACAAAGACCCTGAAGAAAACATCCTGATCAACTTATACTTCTGCAGTGCTTCTCAGCTTCAGCCCATCCTGTGCTGTCTATCACGATGGACAAAGGGAACAGATAAATAATGATACAGAAGCAAGAAGCAGCAAACATGACAGACACAGGGTAAGTAGTAAGGAGCACAGTGATAGGAGCTGGAGGGAAGAAAGTCTGCCCAGTGAGAGACAAAAAGTCCAACAATGATAATGGAAGTAAAGATTCAGTAAAGCCACTGAGAGAAGTCTCACAAATGACTCTGGAAGGGTAATTTCTCTATTTAGGTGGTTCCTTGAGTCCCTCAGGAGGAAAACGGCAATGAAACACACAACCAACATTTATTTCCATTCCTTTCAATATTCAAGCACCTACAATCTCTGTCCCATGAGTTCAAACAAACTTCGAGACTGACTTTGAAGTTATGTCTGACGTATATTGCTTCTCCTTTCAACCAACAGCATCGCAGTCTCCTCCTTTGATTAAAAATACGATCAAGGACTTAGGTTCAAAATATCTTGCATTACTACTGCGTACCTGATGCACTTCAGCTACACCATTGCCTGGAATTGCTTTCTCCATGCTGTATAGCATTCTTAAATCATAATAACTGAGCAGTCCCTCAGACTCTGTAAGACAGAGATAATCCACTGCATAGTGACACAAAGCCTGATATGCCCAGAGTATGGTGAAGAGCAACAAGAGCTGTTATTCTGAAAGCACAATACTGCCTGCCAGGGATAAGTTGGCAGCAGTACATGCACAATTGGAGAACATATGCAATTGTTAGCAATGAAGTTTCAAAGGTGGAAATGGTTTAACTATTGGAGTTTGTAACTTAAAAGATGCTGTAGGACTTCATGAACCACTGCCGCTGTATAGAGCAAGAATGGCACAACGAAAACATTTTCAGCAGATGTAAGTAGCTGAAGATGCCATATCCTCTTTGCAGAACTGGCTTGTGGTTTTTTTGTGTGTAGGAATTTATTTTATAAATTGAATTGTTATTGTCTAATGGTGTTCCCAGGTATTTAAAACACTTGAATATTCCAATTAATATCCCTTTTTACATTCTGCCTAAAATTTCCTAAACAGTTGTTCTTTGGGGTATTCACACTACTGAAATTAAGAGCAAGACCATAATCACAAGATCACTGAGTTAGGACAGACCTCCCAGGCTCCTAAGTGGAGTCCCTTGTTATGGAACACACTGTGTCATATAAATCCCTTTTATAATCTAAGAGAACTCCATCTTAAAAAAAAAAAAAACAAAAAAAACACTTCAATCCTAACAATTGTATTTGGTGGAGGGTTATTCCAGAGTTTCTTTGCTCAAACCACTAGGATTCTTCCAGTTTCTGAATTATATTTATTCAGTGTAAACTAATACCCAGTTATTTGGTGTCAGCATGGTCCTTCAGCTAAATAGTTCTTTTCTTTCCAGTATTCACGCCTGATATATTTGTGAATTCCACTCATATCTCTTTCTAGCCTTTAGTTTCTTAGAGTAAACACGTCAAGCATTTTCAGTCCAAGGTCATTTGCTGGCTAACTGTTCTTCTGACAGTGGTCATCTGCACTTGCAGCTGCTTCAGCTTTACTTGGTCTTTTCTCTTTCTTCTTGAACATAATGTTTCAGAATTTCTTTCATCAATATCTTAATAGCACCAGTTGGTTGGTTGTTTGTTTTTTTAATGAAAATTAAAATAGTTCTTCTAATATATCAAAGAGACTGCATTTTGCCCTTTTTGCAGATGCATCACAATGGTAGTTTATAGCTGTACCAGCATAATAAGACCTTCCCTTAGTCACTCATTAGGAACTCTCAATGGGAAAAAACTGAATGACAAGAAGAATATGAGCAATGAAAAGAAAACAAAAAACTAATTACACACATCCAGAATCTAATAGCAAAACATTCTCTCTGTAATATATCAGTCTGTCTTTGTGTTCTCCAGCTTCATTTTGTCAGGAGATTATGCTGAAAATGTTTCCCTACTATTAATGTAAAGGTCATTAATGAAAACATTTAAGAAAATTACTGCCAATGCTAAGCCTTGAGAAACACTAATGATTTCCCTTTGCTTGACATTTCTTCTTTCAGCATGAATAGTTGCATTAGCCAATTCTTTATCCTCCTTCTTAATAACCTTCATTGCTTCCTGTAACTTCCAATTTAAGACACAATCATGTAAAATGTTCTACTGAGGGCTAAATAAAGGAAGTTTACCTTATTTTCAACTGGGGGAGGAAAAAACCCAATAAAACTACACTATGCTATAACACATTTACCTCCAACACCCTTACTTTTTCCCTTTCTGTTCAAAGTCTTATGATTGCAGCAGTGGCATGCAAGCTACATGGAAGATAAAAAACCAACTCAAATGAAAAGCAGAAGGAACAAGATCCAAACTGGCAGTGGAAGTGAAAAGCAAGGATTAAGAATAGAAGAAGAATAAATGCCAATGTTAACTCAGCTGTTAGCACTCTACTGGAAGACATAAGGTACTGGTCCCTCAACCAGCAGGGACACATGCCCTGCCATCCTTTTGGCTCTGATCAGGAGAAAATAACTGGGGCTGGTGAGCAACAGGGTCTCACCCCTATTAAAAAACAAAACCAAACCAAACTATCAATAACAACCACAAAACAACCACAGTTCAATCTGTATACATACTTGGAGCTGGCTGTTTTCCCACTGCACAGTAAGAGGAGAGTCTAATGCCTACAGACTTAGCTCTGGGAAGGAAAGTTGGGGCATTGTCCATGAGGGAGTTACAGGGTCCTCCAACAGTTTATTTAATCTGACATTCAGAGGAACCAGTGCTGAGGGTTAAATCATGCAGAATTCATTACCCATAGCTGGGAATTGACCAGAAATTGGTTGTGTGTGTGTACTGATGTCTACTCGTTCATCCATCCATCCATCCAGGCTACAGGACTGCTGGGCAAGCCATAGGGTATTCTCACCTAATGGTATAGAAACAACAGCTAATCAGGGGCAGAAGTCTATCTTTGGGATCTAGCGGTCCCAAAACTGATCTTATAGCTGTCACTTTCTTTCTTTCAATATGTTTATTTAGCCTAGATTTGTAAGGAAATGCTGCACGTGTGCGGACATCGCAGGTGCATGCTTGTCAGGCAAAGAGTAAGTAGCACGTTTAACTTCCCAAACAGACGACCAAATTGGTCAGAATTACTACAAAATCTGACAGAGGCTGCCACACAGATGTGTGACACACAAAGACAGAGGCTGCTACACACTGAACAAAAGGGCAATGCACAGCTTTAATCTTTAGTAAAATCAGAAAATCTATGCAGTAATGAGGTAATTCCAATGGCTAGATGCAAATGAAGCTTAACCTTGTTTTGACTTTATTTTACTTCTGCTTTTACGTTACCAGAGGCTGAAGTGTCCACATCACAAACCTATTCACTTTGTTTACAGACCTAAATACATGAAAAGGCAGAATTACATCCAACTAATTATATTAAAGCACTATTAACATAGTCATCCACTCTAGAATCAAGAACACTCAGAATCCTGAGAAGAAAAATTGAGAGAAGTCTACTGTAAGGAAAGCATGTGTGTGTACATATACAGACATACACATAGATATACAATGAATCTCTGTCTTGCACATAGCCCTATAATTGAGCTTCTATAAATTTAAGATTGTGCAGGTATTGTTACACTGAAGTTTCTTAGTATAAAGGTTTGATTTGGAAACTTAAATGCACTTTAAACATACAAGATGTTATTTTTATATTCCTTCCATAAAAAGCCCTCAAAAACCCAGTCACCTATCAAAGTTAGCAATCTAAATAAAGATGCATTAACTCAACAATGCAGTGAACCCTCTTGTATATCACAGCCATTCAAGGCAAATGGTAATAGCTCATTTGTAGTACAGTTGGAATGCTGATTTTCTCTTTCATGTGCTTTAATATGTTGCCATTTTCTCACATTCCATTAAACCTTGAGGTATTCCAGTCTTCTCAAATAAATATTTTTATATTTAAAACAGAATTTGTATTTCCTAAATAATACACAGTTTTGCTTTCGAATTTCCTTTTCAAGGGTTCAGTTAATTTAAGTGTAAAGTATAAAACCTACTCACCATCCAATCTGACTATAAACATGTGGACGAAAAAAATAAATTAATTTTCTCCTATTCAAGTTTTAACAGAAGAAACAGAGGTTCACACCAGATTAAAGCTTCCATTCTTTACAGGTTTTTGTTCTAGCTGTCCCTGGCATACAAATAGAATTATGGCAAAAAAAGTGTAATAAGTTTAACATCAGACTCAAAAAGAAAACAACAACAACAAACAAAGAAAGAAATAACAAACAAACAAAATTACAGTCTCTTAACTGAACTTGGACTTTGACGAATGACTCAGGAAAAGAAATTCAGAAAATAAAACTACTATTTATATTAAAACCTTCTGGATAAATCACAGACAATCTTCAAAGGTAATAGAGTTTTGGTAAGGCTTCCTCTGGATTATCCTAAGCTTCTCTCATTTACCTGAACTTTTGAAGGTCCAGTGGCTCACCGTCCCTTGACTGTTCCTATTTGGCACACTTTGCTGTAGAAGGCACAATTTACGGGTCTGTAGAACTGTGTCAGTCCTCCTTGCGGACTGGCAATCAGAAGGAACAGCAGTTTTATTGTTTGCCTTAGTTTGGCAGCTCTAACATGAATCTCAGTTCTCAGCATATTCTGATTTCCCTTTATGGGGAAGAAAAACAAACAAACAAAGAGACAAACAAAACAAGCTCAATGTCCTGTAAGAGCGACTAAGTAGCTTCAGTCCTATCTTTGCTATGTGCTATATATATTTAGTGTAAAGAATATGCCAGTCACAACAAATGATTCTCAAAGAAGTGAACAAAAATTTAAAACTATCATTCCTGAACAAACCAACGAAGTGTCTAGATGCTTGCTTACCACAATTGGAGCATTAATACTGGAGAACAGTCAGCAACTGAATGTTTGTTGAAAGATGACAATGTTCATGAAAGGAATGTCTTGTTAGATGATACACCAAGTGAAAGTATATTTCTCAGACCAGTGATGTAATAGAGAGGAGAAAGAGATCTGTGGACTAGATTCTCACTAGCACAGAAATATTGAAGTGTCTCTTTCATCTTCATGTTACCTGGGGCCTCTCCATGCTGTTCTCTACTTCTTCCTCATCACAATCAGAGGCATCTCCTGGATCACAATGCTAATCCTGAGCTTCACACAATCTGAGTAACTGGTAAAGTCATAAGCTATATGAATATGTAAGATACCAGAGTCAATCACTGAAATTGCTTCATATTTTAGAAGTCTCAAAGGTCTTTCCATCTGTGGAAAGAAGCTGGTGAAATTTAAACTAGATGAAACAGAAAATATCTGCTCAAGTTGCATCACAGCTTATTCTGCCTGGTTATTTTCTCTGCAAATCCATGAGTTTAAGATATGACTCAGTCTAACTTGGCTGTACAAGTGAGTAAGGATAATACTTAATACTTGATAGAAAATTCACTGAGGAGATCTAATATTACAATACAAAATATAGTACAATCACAGTAGTCAATGAACTTCATTATATAAATTTTAAGATGTAGTGGCTGTATTTATTTTTTAATTAAAAATGGCACTAGCCAAATTCCAAGTAAACCAGAAAATGCTGGTCTGAAAATTGTTCTGATAAGAACTAGACATAAATGTCTTACATTCTGTAAACACTTAAAACTAAAATATTTAGAGAGGGACTGGTCTGGCAAGGTTATGTTACAGTATAGATTCAGAGAGTCCTGAAACTTGACATTTTGCAGTTTCATCCAGATGATCCTTTGGCTAACCATCAAAAGTATTATGAACTTGAATATAAATAGCTTAGGAACTTAAATTACATGATGGTTTTGGATTCTTTTAAGGTGAATTAAGCTCCACCTTAATGCCAGCTACTATATTTAATCACAATTCCTTTTGAGTGGAACTTGAATACCTTTTTTCTAAGCATTTAGGACTAGCCTAGTCCTTACCAATGTTTCAAGTCCTAATATATGCTATTTCAAACACAAATGCTCTTAGTCACACTGATATCCTTCCATAAAGGGACTGAAATGTAAGCAGCTGTCTGCTGGACAGGAGGCAGAAGGAAACGGACAGAAGGGACATGAGGAAGGAGAGGGAGTTCTTCTGTATTTGATGAGGTTTCTCTTTTTATCTCCTCCATTCCCTGTACTTTTTTCCTCTCCTTTTCTTTACCTAAACAGCAAATTTGACAGATGACAACAGTAGGATGGGAACCTATCTTCAGGACAGTTGACAGTTAACATGTTAGATTAGTACTGTCTCTAATTACTTTTCTGAAGATCATGTCTACCACATCTTCACAATAAATGGGGAAAAATTCCTTTCATACCAAAGCTAAGGAATCAGATTTTCCATGGCAAGCAAAAATTGTCTAAAAAAAACAATTAACAAGAGGGTTTATGATCCTGTTCTACATTCACAAAACCGAAAGTTTAGATTAAAGGACAGCAAAATCCCAGATGATAGCCACAGGATCTTCTTGTGGAGCCAGCAAGGCTATTAGCAGACACTAATATCACATTAGGTCAATGGACACATAAGAATTATATAAACGGGTCTCAGTTTTTTATTGATATCAGCTATTTAAGAATAATTAGTGGGGTTTCTTATATATACTATATACATAAACAAATGTAATGAAAAAAGAGTTCATTCTTTGGTGTTTACTTAAGGAAAAACAAAGTAAGAGAAGGTTTGCAATTCATTGTCATGTAATTAATTATTTTATAGAAATACAATTAGCTGCCTGTTGATCCAGTAACATCATTTAACCTCCATCAATAAACACAGATGCTGTACTAAAAATTTGAGATTCTGATAGAATATGTGTTTTCTCTCAAGAGTTAGAACCTCTGAGCAGCAACTGGCAAACCAATCATCTTTTTTACCAGCACCGAAAATAAATTCAGCCGATAACTGGCCAACCATGAAATTGTGCACTTAAGTGGACTTCACACTGACAACAGGAATGCCAGATGAAACGTATATAGGCCTGCTAGTATCACATCTGCTGAGTCTTTTTCTTCAGAATCTTCTTACCCAAAATCCATTTGTACGAAAGAAGCAGTCTAACCATTTGCTGTATCAATGTCAGTTTGCAGTGTCATATTGATTAAATTCTTGTTCGCTGAAGTTTAAACAGCTGAAATTATTCCTTTCATTCCAAATTTTTAAAAGGAACATGGCAGCTAACATTATATGTGAATGTCAGAAACAAAATAACTACCTCAGGAACTACTGTACCATGTTAGTATTTTGGGGATTTGTACAAAACCAGAATATACTATAAAACAACATGATATTCAAGGCTAGACCATGACAAAAAAATTGTTTCATATAAACAGAAAAGCATTCATATGTATTGTATATTAATACATGTATATAATTAGTAAATACTACTAGAAGACAGGAAAGTATTTTGGTTTTAGAAAAAGGTTTGATTCTTTTTCCTTGAAGAAAAATGGTGATTGATAGCACTGGATGCATTTTGTAAGTTTGTAATACCCATTTTAGCATTTGCTTGGAAATCAGAAAGCTATCATATGACTAGTGGAAAAAAAGCTGAACTTGTATCTACTTCATTAGTCTGAAATAACATCAAGAAAATTCTCAATGCTCTGGAAACTACTGTGTCTTCGATCCCTTTATAATAGTGGATTTATACAAGATATGGAATGTTACATCCTAAATTACATACAAGACTCCAGGAAACAAATACATGCCGAACAAGGTCTTTTCCCTTCCTTCCTCCCACCCCAACATTTAATGCTTGTAAAAATAGCTAGTTTCACTTACGTGTGTTGTAATTTTCCTCAAGAAAAATCTTTTCCCATCTAAATTCAGTAGTCACAAATCTAACTACCCATACTGTATTCAGAACTTTGACATTATGCAAAATAAACACTGGAGACAGTAGAACGTAGATTGATATACTTATAAATCTGTAACTTGTAGCATCTTGTCTGGGCAATTGCTCTGACAGCAGAGTCTCATGCAAGCCAAAGAGTCTCTATTCACAAATAGGAATCCATCATTTTCCTTGGCCAACTACCAGTGCATACATACATACATTCATGCACATGCACACACACAAATTATCAGTTGTCAGAGCAAGGACACAAAAAAGAAAACACTCTTCTGAAAAATTGATCCACTGAACCAGATCAAGTATAAATGACCACCAACTACTATTCATTTAAATTATTTTATGCTGATTTATATGACCAGGGACTCAATCCATTTAAAAAATATTTTTTGTAAAGTTGATTTGGTAGGAACATTTCCAGCTCACATAAATACAACATAGTGTCTTTCTCAGTGGAAGTCTTCCTAGCGAGTTGCCACCTATGTACGTAAAGATCCAAATTAAAATCTAAGCTCAAGACAAAAACGGGAGGTAAAGGAACTAGGAAGTAACTCCTTATGTTTTCATCAAACTCAAAAGCAGCTTGGATCACAGTCCAGGATGAAATAAGCCTCCCAGAAAAACTCTGGGACTTTATATATATATATGTGTATATATATACATGTGTGTATATATATATACACACACACAATTTTTAATAAATGATATAAAAATATATTTTAAAATATATTTGTATAAATCTATAAAATAAATATATTTATAATAAATATAAATATATTATAAATAGAAATAAATATAACTATAATAAACATAAATAAATACATCCATAAATGTAAATAAATATAAATAAAATAAACATAAATATATATTTTAATATATTTTTGTATATTTTTTATATCAGTTTTTTATATCATTCCGCATACTGGGCAGGTAGAAAAGTAGGTAAAATTCTCTCCCTTGGTGCTCTTCCCAGCTCAATAAACCAAACTTTTTATTTAGGCTTTTTTTTTGTTTTAGTTTGGCTTGTGTTTTTTTTTGTTGTTTGGGTTCGGTTTCTTTTGTTTGTTTGTTTTTTGCTTCATAAATAGAAATTATTGTAATGAACTTCAGCTTTTTACTTTTGCACATGACTGGGTAAATCCAGCCTACTAGCTGAAATACCATTACCCCTGTATATAGAGCCTAGACTTTTCCTGTAATACCTCGCTGTTGACTGCAGGTAGCTAACTCATTCAGTCTGACAACTTTTTACCCTGATCCAGCAGCTGTTAAATCTAGTTCATTTCCCTAGCAGATTTGGCTATGCTGCCAGGTGAATTAAGTGCGGGGAGTAATATGAAGCCTTCCCTCTCTAGGTCCCAGCTGATTTGCAGGGAAAACAGGATCAAGACTCATATGGGCTGCACGGTAATCCATCTTGTGAATAGCTTGGGTGCCTGTTGCAGCACTCTTGCCTCTTTACATAGCCAAAGGCAGAGGGAATCACTGTGACCTCACTTCAAGGATGCTACTAAGCAACAATCTCTGCTAGTCTCAAAAATGGTTTTCAGTATACAAATCTTCATAGCAAATTTCAATAAACCTATTAACCATATGTCAACACCAGCAGAAAAGTATACAAACTGTATTAAATTGCCTCCTAGCACATTCTTAGTACTGTAGACAGGAGCTAGCTGGCACAGCAAGAGCTAGATGGCAGATAGAAAGTTGTTTCCAAGAAGGGATGTCATTACAGTTGCATTACCCTCTGCAGCTGATCACAATACTGATTTTCTTTTACGACCTCATTCAAACATCTGTAACAGGAAAAACAATTTTCAATGACATTCTATACCAATCTAAGAGGAGAAAAATATTAAAAACTTACGTATATCAGGCCTGCCAGTTATACTGTTACTTTTAAGATTTTCCATTTACACATCCATATAAATGGGACACTGCAGCCAGCAAAGTGATACTGATGTAAATGTGGCGGATATCCAGGTAGTAAGTAGCCATTATGATTTTTATTATTACTCACTAATAGAATTTGCAGTCTAAAAATGCATATACTATCTTTAATTCATCTAATTCTTTCACCTTCCCAGAACCTTCAGTAGGGGATGTGTTTCTCATCTTTCTTGGCACAGTCTGGTGCAGTCAATCTCTTGCTGTCAGAAAAACTCTCTAACTTTATTAAGTAAGAGAATGAGCTGCCAGATTCCCAAAGCACTGATAATTCACACCACGGTTTCCTGCTAGTTAACATGTGTTCACACCATCAAAACGTTACTAATGAAATTTGTGGGACTACTTGGAAAAAAAAAAAAAGATGCACAGCCCAAGGCAACCATAATTTCAAGTAAAAAATTAAAAATACTGAAGTTTGCAAAATGTATATTAAGACAGGGAGTTATAAGTCCATAGTTTTTGAGAGTTTCTTCTTTCATTCATATAAATATTTTCATCTATTAAAAAAAAAAAGCAAATAAAATCCCTAAGAACTTCCCATTAATTCAGCATGAGTTTACTAAGATATGCAGTTCAAATAATGATAACTTAAACATTTAAAATATTACTTTTTTAAAAACAGAACTGGAAAACTAAGTATACAAATAATGAGTAGATATGATAATTTACATTAAATATGCTTTTATGTTTGTTTTTTATAAATTTGAACAACAAAGCTATAAATTTCTGGAAGCAACATCCTCATGACAGTGCTACCACTATTTCACAAGAGAAATTGTGAAATTTCATTATTATAGCATTTAGTGTAAGGAGACAATAACTTCAAAGTAGCTGGCTTTCTATAACATCACACCTTTATTTATTTTATAGTAAATTGTGCTTACTTTCAAACTCTTATAACCATTACTGTCTAGACAGCACTAGCATTTTTAATTGTTTGTGTCCCTTGAGAACGTCAGTGTCTAAAGGTTTCGAATTTTTTTTTAATTGGAGTTGTGCTTCAAAAATATTAGGTTCTATATAATGCTAAGTGTTCCGGAAAAAAAAAAAAAGTATTTTGCCTCCAACCTGATGCCTAAATTTAAAGGATATTTGTTATCCTTGTTTTAAAAAAGATGAACAGACAAACAAGAACCACCTCACTTCACAGAAGTGTTATGAAAACTAAATCAAACCTTCAGTCTCACATTAACAAGATAAAGGGGCAGGGGGGGAAACTATGCATGAAAGGGAATTAGTATCTGTTTCTATATCAGAACTGAATTGCATTAAGATCACTTGTAGCCATTCCTTGAGCAATAAGGATACTCCATATTCACTAATTTAAAACTGACCAGCTTGCATACTGAATAAAGAGGACACTTTATTCCAAAACTAGTATGTGATCAAGCAGTTATAAAACTTAAAATTTTAACGAACGTAAAGCATATAGAAGTTACAGTTATTACACTTTTATGTGCACCACCTTTGAAACTGTGTATAAACCTCCAATATTCTAGAAAATAAATATTTCTGCGTATTTTTCAAAACACAACATCCTGCTGTATACCAAATATCATAGAGGACAATGAAAAATTGTCATCATCACAAATCCTTAACATGAGTGAGTCGTCAAATCAACCTGCAAAGCTGAAGTGGAGAAACATGCTGATGCCTGGATACATTAGAAACAGTGTGTGGAGTCCTGAACATGGTGGTTCAATAAGGACTGCCAAATACCTATAGGACACTTTTAATTGTAACCAGTTAAAGCAGTAGCAAAGTTTAAATATTTGAAGAAAAGTCTAAACAAGAGGAGAGTCAAGGTTTGAAAAGAAAGAACAAAGACAAAAAGATCAGGTTTACTATACTTTTTATAATAGCAGAGTCACTTTCCACTGACATCTTGATCACTTCCAACAGACATGTAATGGATCTCGCAAGGCCACGGATTTAATCTCTGTACATATATTTAGGTCTTGGATAGCACTATTACCCATGAGACGCTTTTATTTATTTTCATATTTTTGGTCTTAGGAGGTCTCAGAAATCCCATTCAGATTCATAGCTCTCCAATTTATCCATTTTTTTACTTAATGTGGAAGTCAGTTTTAACACTTCCTGCATTATACTCTTAACTCTTGCCACACCTTCAGAAATACAAATGTATTATTGGCATTTCATACACCATGTCCTGCACTTGGTTAGATAATTAGTAAATCAGCAGTTCATTGCAGGGGAAAGAGAAGGGAAGACAACAGTTGTTTTTCCTCTGATGTGATTAGGCAGTGATTAAATTTTAGTTTGAAATCTTCTGAATGTATCTGATTGCTACCGATTGATCTGGTGTCCTGTCTCCAGCTGCAGCAGGGACTTGTGCTTCAGAAAAAAAGACAAGGCACCTTCAAGATTCATCCAGGGTATGTCCTGGTCTGCAGCTGAGGAGGCTTTCAGACCCCTATGTAGGCCAGTGTCTGAATCTCTGAGGCATATGATCTGATTTTCTTTACTGTCTTCCCCCACAGATTTGTTGTTTGGGTTCGGTTTCTGGAGAATGTAGAATTTAATTAACATTAAAATGGAGGTTAATGTTCTGCTACCGATGTGTTAGCATAACAAGGAAGCATGAACTGAAAGCAGAATGAGTTTACATGTCATACTGAGAAAGATTATACATCCTTAATCACCTTGAACAGCACTTCACTGAAAAAAACCCATGAAATTCAAATGTGATGGAAAGTAGACCCAATATTTGCTCTGTAAGAGCACAAGAATGTTCTTTGTACAGTACTACAAACACCCTTTTGTATTACGATGGGTTAAAGAAAGTCTATTTTGGTTCTCTAAATATTGTTGCGACAAGGCAGTTTTTCTAGAAACTCTAATGAAACTACATAGTATTTTGCTCTAATGCTTTTTCCCAAACCACCGTGCAGAAAGAATGTGGGATGCTGTGTTCTGTAAAATCTGCAGAAAGAAATTCTATTAACTTTGTCAGATTGAACCTTGCTGTTGATATAACTAAGTTTCTACTCTATTCAGCCTGACTTTAATAGCAGGTCAATTTCATTAGCAGAAATAGGAAGGGCAATAATAAATAGCTGACACTATCTCCACTGGGACACACCAGTTAGATCACACCTTGCAATGGCAGTCTTTCTGAATTCTACCTAAGGAACAAAAATAAGACCTTAGTATCTGGCATCTACCCCAGCACATTATTTGGGCCTATGTAATCCAGTCAAATTTCACCTCTTGCTTTCAAATTTAGAATGTCAGATGCAGTTAAAGAAGTTTTAGATTGTTAAATTTACTGACATAAGCTACAAGCTGTATTAGTAAAGGTAAAAAATATGCCAGAAACAAGATGATGGAGAGTGGAAGAATTATGATAAGTGAGATAAAAGCCTAAAAAGGCAAAAGCAGAAATATTGTATTTTGAGTTAATTGAAATTATCGTGCCTTCAATAGATTAAAAGCAAATAAACACAAACAACAACAAACAGTAAAGAGAGGTTACTCTTGTGAAGTAGCCAAAGGGATTTTTAAAAAATATACCTAGTCAGATCCTGCCATTTAAGAAAGCAACTGGAGTGAAATGTTTGCACTAGGCAAAAATAATGGCACAAGAAGAAGCAGAGTTGAAATTGAAACATTCAGAATTTACATCCAGAGAAAACTCATGATGTTAATTTTCCTGCTCATTATGCTTGAAACTTGCAGTTGCCTACAGATTTAGCTTCTCACAGCACTTGCATAAAGTGTAAAAGTATTTTGAGATTACAAGCTTCTGAACTGTTTGTTTAGATCCTATGAAGCTGTGTGTATTTCTGTATCAACAACACTGTCTCACATTCTTTAAAAAAAAAAAATATATATATATACACACACATTAAATTTACCAGATGGAGACAGATTACCTGCTGGATTTCTGTCAGTGAATGAGACTACAGGTCTGGGAACTACAGACTGGAACATATTGGGAAGGGTCTTAAGTAGATTTTGCCATTCAGCAATACAATGATTATTTCAATATGAGAGAGATTTTCCTGTCTTCACTCCTGATCTCTAGGTCTGAACCAAACCAGCACATTTTTCTGCTTGCTTTTGTATTTCTAATCTTGATTCTTATCATATCATTTTTTTTTCTTCAACACAAGTAGCAGAGAACAGTTCAGCATGGAAGTCCTTTTATGAAATAAAATCTCAGTGCAAACTTCATAACAGAACAGAGTCTAAACTCTGGCTGTAAGAAGTTACAACAAATAATAAACTATCCTCTTCCCAGGTATAAGCACTCATCTGTGATGTGGGAACACAAAAGAATAAATCTGTCTGCAGAGAAAGAAAATCTTGAATAATGCAAACACTCTATAATGACACAGCAATATCAAACAAATCTAATAAAGATCAGGGAAGTAAAGCTCAGTGGGAGCAAAACCAGGTGTGGAATGTGATGGGAAATGAGAAAGACTCCTATAAGGACAGTGGCAACAAAGCAACACCAAGGAAAACCTGTTTGCTGTTAATCAAGGGAATAATGAGGGAACACAAACAGGCTTTAGTACTGAATTTTCTCTTGTCTTTACGGGTAAGGTCTGCTCTCAGTACTCTTGTTACTGTACTTAACAGCAGTCTCAGAGTCTGGGGGAGTGAGGTTTTACTCACAAGAGAAAATCAAGGTGGAAATAAGGACAATTACTTGATCAGACTCGAAATACCAAGTCCATAGGACTGCATGGGACTCAAGGGCACTGAGAAACAGCATTGCCTTGAGGCTTCTACCATCTTTGAAAGACTGTATCTTTCTGGCACTCCCACTATTTCTCCTACAAAAGGTAGCAGAGGGGGAAGGAAAAGGAAAGTGCACTAAAAGTAAAAGCCAACTCCAAAGACTTCCTGTGTGAGGCCAGATCAAGTATTTAGTACCTCTCAAATGTGTTTCCTACTGCCTACTGGTAGCACACCACTACTAATCTTGGTGATTACCAGAAAGTATTACCATAATACAAAATGAAAGCACTGCAGAAATCAGTGCTCACCAGCAACAAAGGGTAGCCTTTGTTCTGTAAAACAACCATAATATAATCAGAAACCATTTCCTCAACACTCCCCCACTGACAGGGCATTAAGAGACTAGAAGCACAGAAAGCTGTGGAACAAGAAAACAAGGTATGCATGTGCATTATGTTATCAGAAAGCTGAAGATTTCCTAACAAGTGGAAGAAATCCCACAGAGAAACAAGAATATCTATTCTTTACAACCTAAATAGGAAATTTCCAGAAATTTTAGAAGTATTAGGGGCTGAGCAAATAGGCAGACTCCTGATCACTTACACATTCAAAATTTCTTCTCCCACGTCTGAAGTTCTGTCGGAAACTGGGACATCTACAGGACTGACTTGCTTACTGAAACTAGAGTTCACTTCTTTTCAGACGAGAAATGTAATATGCATAATTTATTTAATACACAAAGTACTGCATCAGAGGTGGAACCATGCTGCACATTAAGGTACTTCAGAGCTGCATCGATGCGGGGTGGGGGTGCAGTGCTCTGAAGTGAGATGGCGTGGTGAGCAGAAGAATAAAATGCCAAAAATAGAAAGCGTCAATACTGTTAAATTATAAACAAACAGAAAAGGCTCAGAAATAATATGAAAATAAAGGCCTGCTGTTTTAATGCAGACACAGCGAAAAAAGAAAAAAGCTTTTCAGAGAAGAAATTAACTTGACACTCATCCATACATTATGCATATCACAGCACAGTGTTAAAGATCACATTAATGTGGTATATACATATTTAATTATTATAAAGATCAGTGTGGTAGTTGCACACACCCTGATAAGGTCTGAGGTTTTCAAGATGGCAGCTGCTGGCTCTTTCACGCCTTTTGTAACCCAGTGTGGCTGTCATCATGTACGGACCTTGGTCAGATGCTGACTGTCACATCCCCCTTACCCAGGGCACGTTGGCTCCAGTCATGCATACCCCTCAGTAGTGGGAGCAGAAGGGGCAGGAACCATGGTCAACAGACAGGGTCCTCAGCCAACGAGGTGCCCCAGGCCCATAGAAGCTTCTGGACCGTGCCTATAAATGACCACAGCCCAGATCTGACCAGGCTATAAATGGGGCTCCCTCCGAAGACACCTTTTGAGTGATCTTCTCAGAACAATGAGACTGCGATGGGAGCCCTCCCCTTAAGTAGGAATGCCATTTAAGGACACTTCCTGGGATTGAGAGCCCTTACCTTCTCCTTGGTGAGTGATTATCTCTCCTGGATCTATCCTTGAGTGTGCCCTTGCTCCTCCATGGGCAAGGGATTATTTCTTCTGAGTACCCTTGAGGGAAAGAGGCTTCTTTTGAGTGAGTGCATGTATGCTATGGATCATTATTCTTGTGTGGTTGTGCAGTAATAATATCCCCAATTGGTATATCAAACCTGCAGTGCGTTAAACGTCTTAAGAGTACTGACTTATTTTGGATTACCCCCCTGCTTCTCATTGGTTTCTGTCATTTTGTTTTGGCCTGTCTTTTTGGTTTGGGTTCAGGTTCCAGTTCCAAATTAAAGTTGGTTTAAGATTATTACTTGCTTGGAGTCATTTTGGGGTGCCTCCATGACAATCAGATTTTCCATTGTGGCCATACATAAAGTGTCATTGTTATATATTGGCCAGTTATTTCTACATATTTTGAAACACTTCTCAAAAGTTGATATATCTTTGATTGCTATGTGACCTGACTCTGTGAAATGGTGAATATCATGTAAAATAGTTGTGTTTGAAAGGAAAACTTTGAAGACCTAAAATACAGAAACAATAATCTTGCATTCACCTGAAGGGATTTTAAGAGTCATCTGTGTTTGGCACTGAGATGTACTTCACACAGTGTCACACAGTGTTATTTCCTGTATTTTGAAAAACCCTGTTTTGCATGTCTGAGAACTAATGTAAAAGAAAAAAAAGTTTGCATATTTTCACACACTGAATACATATTTTCATATGCCAGACTGTACGTACAAGTACTTCTGATAGAATACATTAGGCATAGGTCATGTATTAACTGTTGCTGCAGTATTTAGGACCTTGATTCCATTTGATTCAGTTCAGACAGCTACAGAAGTGTCTTTTAACTATTACGCTAAAAATATATTTTATGTACCAGAATCCATTCACCTATTTTATCCAATTGTTTTCTGGCCTGCATTAGCCTGTATCAACTTATGCCAGCAATTTCACACTTCTGACAATTCCACTTGATAAATTAGGAATCAGACACAACTTAGGTTGCCTAAGTATAATTGCAAACAACCTGAACAAAGTTCCAAAAATTAATAATTACACGAAACAGGTAACTCATAAGAAGATACAAAGATGCTTTTTCTTAATAACTCTAGTACAAGAGAGCAGTGAATGTTGCTTACCTAAACTTCAGCAAGGCTTTCAAAGCAGTGTTCCACAGCAGCCTCATAACCATGTCATGAAAACACAGACTTGGTGGGTGGGCTGCACAGTAGAAGGAAGGTTTGCTGGACCCACATCCAGTGATTCACTCAAACCAGTAATCAGGTTTTCCTCAAGGACAATACTGGGGCATATATCGTTTAGTTCCTGCATCAGTGATTTGGCCAACAGGATGACATAAGCCCTCACCAGGTTTGTAAATGGTATGAAACTAGGGGAGCAGTCAGTAGACCGAAGGGAAGAGAGACTCTTCAGAAGAACATGGATACACTGGGAGAATAGACCAGGAAAAATCTTACAAGCTTCCAGATACAAATATAATACCTGCATGTTGGAGACAGTAACTCTTTGCAACACTTCAGATGGCAAAAAAAAAAGTCTTCAGGATCATGGTAAAGAAGCTGAAGAGGGTGCCTTTCCAGCAATGCAAGGTAACTGCACTCTGGGCTTCATTTCCTAGACTGTAGCTATCAGGTCACAGTAAGCAGTACTTTTAATGTATGTAGCCTTTTGGGAATGAATACCCCTTTCTACCCCTTCAAGAGATTTACCAGCTAAAAGGAGAGATTTCAGAAGACATAGCAAGGTGACTGGGGGTGGGAGTATCTGACATAAGAACAGGCTAAGACAAATTGATTTGTTTAGCTTCAGATAAAGACACTTAAGGGGAAAACCAGCTGCAGAATTTTCCTACCTATGAGTATGGGGCTAGGAGTGTAGAAGAGGATTACAGAGAAGACAGAGGCTAGTTCTTCCAAAGGGGAAAACAGCAGGAGGAAAAACAGACAAATGAACGAACAAACCACCTCCACAGAAGGAATGGTCAAACACTTAGTCAGGTGTTCAGAGATATTGTGGAATGCCCATTCTGTGTGATACTCAAAATCCTGACTGGACAGTGCCACTATTTAAATTGGATCCACATTGACAGTTGGTTTTGGTTAGAGAAGAAGGAGGAGCCTGGACCACCAAAGTTCCCTTCAAACCTAGTTTATTATTGGATCCTATGATTATGTTCTAACTTGCACAGTTTACCTGTGCATTGTTCAAAGTACCACTGTCAGATCGCAGAAATCTTCCTAAAACTTACTTATTAGTTCTACTTTTATTCCAGCCTCAGTGTATAGATCAAGGATTTTTGAGTAGTTCCTGACTTAAGTTCTATTCCATTACATATTTATTCAGAAAAGAAATAAGTTCTTTAAAAACTAAACTTTATTCATTGTTTTGGAAAACCAGGATGAGCAAACTGAAATAAAATCACAAGCTAAATGTTACAGAGAACATTAAAAATCATATGAATTATGATTTTGTGCAAGGCAAATATGAAAACCTTTAAACCAGCTGTTAACTAACATTTGAAAGCCAAATGAAGTGGGTTTGGAAAATAATGCACCAGATGGAGGAAATATGTATACCCAGGGAATAACTGTTTATCTGCTATTCTAGCTTACTTTCAGACATGCACTTACAACCACTGAAGAAACAGCTTTGCTTTATGTAGCATCTTGAAATAGTGTACTACTCTTTGTGTCCTGGCCATTTTTTTTTCCTTCACTGTAGGAAAGAGAAAAGTAGTAATAGAAGAAAACATTAGAGGCATCCTTATTTGGAATATGAAATGTCTGATTATGAACCATTACTATATATATAACATAATCATAAATTTATATAGGGGTCCTAATAAATGAAACTAGCAGTTAAAATATACATAGCTTCAGTTTAGCATTAATAATTTTCTATATTTGGGATATTTTCAATGTGCAGAACTATACAGAAATTTATTTAATTGGCAAGTATTTAGGATATGTAAGGCAGCTTTGCCAGTACATGCTTAAATACAAAATGCATATGCTGAAAATCATGCTGTCAAACAACATATTTAACTGGAACCTGATAGAGTAAATTGT
Organism: Pampusana beccarii; assembly: GCA_013399365.1. Taxonomy (NCBI): domain Eukaryota; kingdom Metazoa; phylum Chordata; class Aves; order Columbiformes; family Columbidae; genus Pampusana; species Pampusana beccarii. The sequence goes on along the minus strand of VWYH01003125.1, from coordinate 129,742 downwards.
AGCAATATGAAATGTGGTAATAGACTGATAGGAAATACAGATGTTTCAAATTAGTTTGTTAACACCACAACAGGAGCATATTTTGGTTTTGGCTTTCTCAGAATGCCTAGGAAATTAATAAATATGTACAACCCTACATACATAAATGACTTTTCTACATATAACTGGTTCTCAGTTGCTGTGAATCCTTCTAGCTTGTGAAGTGATTTACACTACCCTAGGATACTGGTTGATTTTTGTGTGCTCTGAGTGCTTTTCACTGAAGTTTTTCAGCATTAAGTTTAGCAAATGCTGGTGTATACTAATAAATGTTACTCATGTGCATATATCATTTAATCCTAAGTAAATCTCAAGACCAAATCAAATTACTCTTTATTTGGATTCTATTGCTATGAGGCAAAAAATGCTTTCAGAGATATAAACTTCATGATAAAACTAGAGAAAACAGAATGCGATGCAGACATCAAATGCTAATGTACTGTCTCTCAGCATTTTGTTAAACTAATTCCTTTGTTGACAGTATAGGTTTTAAAATCGCACTGAGGTGAAATTAGTACCCAATGTAGAGAGATTAAAAAGATGTTTTTTCTTTTTTTTTGTGTTATGACTTTAACAGCTTTGCATAATCACTGCAGTAAGTTGTGAAAGAGGCAGAAAATGAATAAAACCTGCCGACTGCACAGAGGATAAAGTCATTGTTCTGAATTCTCAGCTGTGCCGCACTGTGCTGTTTACTGCACAAGACAGAAACATGTGATGTTCAGTTCAGATGCAGACAGAAAATAAAGGGCTTCCGAGTCCAGATGTCTTAACACTGAGGAAAATATAAAAGTTGAATTTTAGAGTGTTATTTTTTTTTTCTAAAATGTTTTTTATTTTAATTTCTCACCCCCTAAGGCACTTCCCTTTCTTTTTCTCTTTAAAGCAACCAGATGGTTGAAACTTGTGGAACAAGAGCTATTTGCACACTTCAATTCTCAGTCTACCATTTTTGGTAGAAAACTCAGCATTGTTACTTAAGAATAAAACAGTCATTTTCTCATACAAAAATACCACCACTGAAAGAAAGACAACTAAGCACCAGACAGTTAAATTAATTTCTCATCTTCTCAAAGAGTAGAATGTAAATCCTTACTTAAGGAATAATGAAGGAAGGTTTCCTTGCCTGAGCTACCTGTAACACGATTCAACAAAAGCAAGTAGAGCTGTAAGCAGCAGAATTCTCTGAACTACTTTAAAATCCACAGCAACTCTGTCAGTAGTGCCCAAGTCACATGCAACTAGCACAAGAAACAGATCAGTGGAAGACCCTCTCTGTAGCCATAGCTGCAGCACACATGGAGCAAAAATTGATTTACAGCATCTTTAAAAATGTACAGGCAGGCAGAAGCTTGAACTGAGCCTTGTTTCGTTCCTAGATTCAGAACTATCTGTGATTTGGAAACAAGCAAGCCTGTTACGAACTGTCAGAGCTGTATTTGTACCTTACTTCAGCCAATCAGTAAAGTCCAACTTCACTGTTTCATCATCAGGCAGGAAGATGGACTTCAGAGGAGCCTGGGCTTTGTCCTGGTCTGATGGTTTTGACGAAAAATAAATATTGACTATACAAGTTAGCCTTGGCACCCTGTTCTCCCAGCCTTTCACCCTCACAAAGAGGTTTTGATTCAGAAGGTTCCTCTTCATAGAGTTATACAGTTGAGATTTGCATGTTTAGCAGATGAATTAGGGAACAAAAATTCTTATATTGACATTACCTGAATATCTTCCACCACAGATAGGAAGATGGGATAAGCTGGTACATTACCACAGTTCTACCACTGTTACAGTGACACCACAGAGCACATGCTACTGCCCTTCATAGGCTCTGAGCATGTTCACACAGGGAAAGAGATGAAAGTGGTCTCAGGAACAGTGAAAACTGAAGTTATAACAGTCACAGAAACAGCATCAAATGCTTGGTCAATTCACAGAACCCTGTTTATTTGGTGTGGTCCTACGTGCCTTTCAGATACACAAGGTAATTCTGTGAGGAAGCTTTGCAGGCTGGGAAGAGAAGTACATATAAAGTCTCCTATTACTTACCAATTTTTAATAATTTGGTCTGGATTCTTCTTCTCACATCTGCAGTATAAAGAAAAACAAAACAAAACCAAAAAACAGATGCAGAGTTCCTCTGTCAAATGAAATCGCACAGCTTGCTCGAAGTTAAAGATAATATCAGTAAAGCATTCATCTGCTATAAAACGGTGGCAGCTCCAGATCATAAAGTGAGTTTGAAGAAAAAAAAAGAGTGGTAGGCTGGACCATTCCCCTTCCTCAAGGGAGAGAAAACATAATGAAAAGATCGTGAGTCAAGAGAAGGACAGGGAGATCATGCATCAGTTACCATCAGTGGCAAACTAGACTTAGCTCAGGGAAATTAATTTAATTTATCACCCAAATCAGAGTAAGGTAATGAGAAATAAAAGCAAACCTTCCCCCCACCCCTCCCTTCTTCCTGGACTTAACTTTACTCCCAAATTCTCAAACTCCCCCACCACTAAACAACACAAGAGGGTGGGCAATAGAGGTTGTGGTCAGTTTACCACGCACTGTTTCTGTGTTTCCTTCCTCCTCAGGGGAGGACTTCTCATGCTTATCCCTTGCTCTACCATGGGGTCTCTCCCACAGGAGACATCCTCTAATAAATTCTCCAACATGACTTCTCCCACAGGCTGCATTTCTTCATCAACTGCTCAAGTGTAAGTTCCTCACAGGGTCACAATTCCTGCCAGCAAACTTGCTCCAGGATGGGCTCCTCTCTCCATGGGACGGTAGGTCCTGCCAGGAGCCTTCTCCAGCATGGGCTTCTCACAGGGCCACAGCCTCCTTTGGGTATCGATCTGCTCTGGTATGGGGTCATCCATGGCCTGCAGATGGGTATCAGTTCCACCATTAACCTCCATGGGCTGCAAGGGGACAGCTGACCTCATCATGGTCTGCACCACGGGCTGCAGGGGAATCTCTGCTATGGCACCTGAAGCATGTCCTCCCCCTCCTTCTTCACTGACTTTGATGTCTGCAGGGTTGTTCCTCTCACATAGTGTCACTGCTCTTTCTGTTGTTGCTCTTCCACAGTTTTTTCCACTTCTTAAATAAATTATTCGGGGTGCACTATCACTGTTGCTAATGGGCTCGGCCTTGGCCAGCAGCAGATCTGTCCTGCAGCTTTCTGGCATTGGCTTTATTTGACATAGGGAAAGTTTCTAGCAGCTTCTCATAGAAACCACGTCTGTAGTTCTCCCACTACCATAACCTTGTCACACAAACCCAATACACATTTTATCTCAAAATGTGGACCAAAGTTGAAACATTGACAGAAAATCAACTGTTGACCTACCATTAATGTTAACATTCAGCACACCTAAGCATACCATTCCTAGCCACCTAACTTCTGATTACCCTAACTAAATATGGGACATGAGAAAAAACTACTAGGAAAGAACTGCCTGACTGCAAAGCAGGCAATAAACACAGTACTTATAACACGGCATAGTCATATCCAACTGTATCAAGACATTTTTTTTTGGCAGAAAAGAGTTTACCTGTCCTCATGCAGAGACATCTGTATGAAAGGAACTTCCAAACTTCTCGTAAGAATAGATTTAGAGATCAGATAAAATAAGGTATCTGTTCTAGCATGTCCACTAACCCCTTAATGTTTTTCCCCACTTAAAGTATCTATTTTTTCCCCTTACATTTATTTTTTCATTCAGCAGTAGTATAATCAATTGCATACATTTCACACCATTTCCACACTAATTTGCTACATCATTTTTGTATCACATTTTTATTCACTGTACCAAGTGATTAGATTAAGAGATTCTTCTCAACTAGTTTGACAAATGCCTAGTCTTTCATGGAGCCAATTCCTTCCACTGCTGTTGTTCTCAGCTAATATCTGAGGGTAAACAAAATTACTTGGTACTTCAGTTCAGAAATGCCACATTTTTATGTACCGGAAAAGCTTCTAAGCTCTCCAAAAACCCTGGGTTGCTTGATTCTAAGGAATAAGATAACTCTAGAAAGCACAGACTGCAAAACTGCAGAACACCACATACAGCTTTTTAGTAGGCCTTCCTTACATTTTCTTAAAATTTCTCTGAAGGTATCTGTTAAAAAAAAATTTAAAATCCACATAATATACAACAACATTCTCAAAGAACATAACTTCTAATAAAATAGCTTTTTCTTGAACAATAATCCTCCATAACCAGCTTCCAATGTCCATTAGCACAGAAAAGTATTAAAAAAAGCTCCACATAATTGAAAATCTGAAAGTCTGTACTTGGCTATTTCAAGTAGTGTGGTACTTGCTTTCAGCATTATAGATTAATTTTCTCCCTTCCTTAACAGCTTTTCTATGCAGAGGAGTATTTTTTTCAATGAGAGGAGGAACATTTGGTCTAAATATATATACACACATGTATACATACACACATACATATATTTTTATACACAGATAATTTTGTATTGAAACAGCCACATTGTTCGGACAATCCAGCATAAGGGTGAGTTGCATTTATTCACAATATGTGTTTTACAGATACAGAGACAGTTTCCTGTGCCTTTATTTTCGTTCTGTGCCTCTATACAGATAGTATATTTTAAACAATCAAATAAGTGAAAGATTAATTGCACTATTAAAAATATATAACTTCAGAGTTTTTTGAAAGAACACTTCTGAAGAAGGATTCACATCCCTGTAGGCAACAGCTGGCAATAGAAAGGAACACCTGGTTGTTGTCAACAGCTGGCAACAACATCCACTGATGATAGAGAAACTACAATTTTTTAAAAAGAAGAAAAACACCATCACTGCTTCTGAACACTGGCAAGGGGGCTAAAAGTGCTTGATTGCCTGTTAAAAACTCAGAGCATGACTATCACTGGTAACAGAGCAAGAATTGTCAAAACCAAACAAAACCCAAAACAAACAAACAAACAAAACCACCACGACAACCAAAACTAACAACAAGCCAGCCAAAAAAAAGAAATGAATGCATTTGAGTCCAAAACTTATACTAGTTTTGCTCTAAAGACAGAATAGTTCATAGAATCATAGAATGTCCTGAATTGGAAGAGGCCCACAAGAATCATCAAGTTCAACTCCTGTCCCTGCATAGGGCAACTGCACAGTTCACACCATGTGTCTGAGGGTATTGTCCAATTGCTTCTTGAATATTGTCAGGCTTTGCACTGTGACTGCCTCTCTGGGGAGCCTGTTCCAGTGCTCCACCACCCAAAGATGAAGAACCTTTTCCTAATGTCCAACCTAAACCTGCTCTGGCACATCTTCCTGACACTCCCTCAGGTTCTATTATTGGTCACCAAAGAGAAGAGATCAATGCCTGCCCCTCCTCCTCCGCTTTTGAGGAAGCTGTAGCCACAATGAGGTCTCCCCTCAGTGTCCCCTTCTCCAGACTGAACAAACCAAGTGACTTTATCTGCTCCTCGTATGGCTTCCCCTCCAAACCCTACACCAACTTTGTGGCCCTCCTCTGGACATCCTCCAGGAGCTTTAGATCATTTTTATCCTGTGGTGCACAGACCTGCACACAGTGCTCCAGGTGAGGCTGCACCAGGGAAGAGCAGAGCGGGACAATCACCTCCCTTGCCTGTCTGGCAATGCTGTGCTTGATGCACCCCATGATACGGTTGGCCTGCTTGGCTGCCACGGCACACTGTTGGCTCATGTTCAACTTGACGTCAACCAGAACTCCCAGATCCCTCTCTGCAGAGCTGCTTTCCACATTGTCATTCCCCAGTCTGTATGTACAGCCTGGGTTGCAATGTCACAGGTGCAAAATCCGGCACTTGCCCTTGTTGAACTTCATACGGCTGGTGATTGGCCAGCTCTCCAATTTGTCTAGATCTCTCTGCAATTGTGTTAACACAGCGCTATGGCAGATAGACCTTAGTAATAAACAGACAGATACCTAATTATGTGGTAGACAGGTTTGAGCTTTCCATATCTCACACTGTTACACAAGTAAACACACACTTTGTTTTCATGCATCTTCTAAAGCATCATTAAATCTGCAGAATAACCTTCAGATTTGGGGAGCCTTTACACAAGTACAACTGTCAGTGTAAAGCACTCAGTTAAAGTACACAATCACAGTGGCAAAATCTCTATGTGCAGGTAATTTTCTCTGTAATACTAAATCCATATCTTTTCTTAAGTGTAAACATTTTACTATTATTCAAAACTTCCTAGATTAAAAAAATACCAGATCACTTCAGAAGAAGGCCAAGTATTATTCACTAAGCTGGAAAACTACTGAAAGGAACATTTTTGCAATACATTTCTTTAATCAGAAACCATTTCATTATCATTTCTATAATCTGAAAGCTCCAGCCTCAATTTGTTGCTGGGTCTCCACTCTGTTATGCTAAGGGGAAAGATGTTCCAAGGCAAAGTACTAGAGACTCCTGGGCAATATAAAAACTGACTTTACATCTTTGCAGAGGCAAATGTGAGAAAAACGCTGCTCTGTACAACAGAATCTGCAAGTGTTACAGAAGCTAGGAATAAATTTTAAAAATAAACAAATAAAAAGAAAAAAAAGTTAAAAACCATTGCAGCTACACTTAAACTCGGACCTGTCATCCTCAAAAGCCGTCACGTTAGAAGTCACGTCCTAGGCAATCATCCATAGACTGAGAATTTTACTTCCCTGTTCCGGAAAAATCTTTGTCTCCCCAAAAAATATTCAGTGTACTTGAAAACCTTAGTACAAGGACTTTGGGGGATGCAGGAGTATCAAACATTTCCAAACAAAACCCAAATGCTGTAAGAAAAAGAAAAAGAAACAAGATATAAATAGAAAGAGTAAACATCCTAAGATTAACTTTCCATATTTCCATCATCTTTTCCTTCTCCAAAAAGATTATAAATTAAGTTTGCACAAAGCTCTGACATTTTTATTCATTACAAGAGGAAAATAATATGTTTGAGAAACCACCTATTGGTCTTTTTTTTTTTTTTTTTTCTTCCCCCCTGTTCCCCTACAGACTCAATTTATACAGGTAATGCAGCATCCTAACCTTGATAGTTCAAAGTGGCTTGGAATTGATCATTTCTTTAAATGCCTAGAAGCCTTGCCAAGTAATACACAAAACATTTAATATGATATTTGGCAGTTATGTATAAAGTAATTTTCCATAGTTTTACATGATTAAGTGTTTTTGTCTTGGAGGTTATACCACCAAAAATAAACATTCAAGATGTTCTTGAACTAGATCCAACAGGACCCAATAGGAAAATAATCTTTATGAATTCAGGGTCCTATGAAGGAAGCAGAACAAGAATGGAAGATGATTTAAACAAACTAGCAGAAATTGTGTTTATTAAAACGTCAGTTTCTCTATAGCAGTGTATGATGAACACTAATTTACAATCAAGAGCTACAGAAACAAAATACGGAGTCAACTGATTTTCTTAGCACTGCTTTTCTGGTTTACTGTGCTTGTTCTCATGTTACTGAAAGGCAATTAACATTAAAATCCCATTAACTCAAATTTTGAACACCACAATGAGCATGAGAGCAAAAGCATATCTTTGCAATGTTTCCATCCCCCTTATAACACATTTTTAATGCACAGAAAGTAATTAAATTTATCATTAATATGCTAAACCACCCAACATGTTCTTATTGTGGCAAATGCGTCACCTTCTAAAAACTAACCTATAAATTAAACATTTTCAAAAGACAAACAAAAAAAATTACACCCACTTCATATTGGATAAAACAAACAAAAGAAATAAAATTTATTCAAAATGCCTAAAGAAGCAACTTATTACTAATGGCTAAATTTCATTTTCTTCTCTTCCCTCGTTCAATTGCAAATCACTTTTTTCAGAAATACTTCCAGATGTCTTTCAGAACAGAACATAATCATACACCTGGGCCCCTCTAAATCATCTGGGCATAAACCATCAGAGCAAACACTGACAATAAAATCAGAGCACTCAAAACTCATTTAGCTGCGTTGGAAAGTACAAGCTCATTGTGCAGAAGACCTTTGATATTTGGAAACTCGTGTGCTCAAAATCAACCTAAAACCAATTAAAATATTTTCTCCATATTATACTACAGAAAGTTCCACTGCAAAGTCTCAAAATTACTATATTCTACTGTGTCATGGTTTAACCCCAGCTGACAACTAAGCACTGCACAGCCGCTTGCTCATTCCCCCTAGGTGAGATGGCGGAGAGAATCAGAAGACTAAAAGTGAGAAAACTTGTGGCTTGAGACAAAGACAGTTTAATAAGTAAAGCAAAAGCTGCACATGCAAGCAAAGCAAAACAAGGAATTCATTTACTGATTGTCATCAGCAGGCAGGTGTTCAGCCATCTCCAGGAAAGCAGTTGTCTGGATATTTATATATGCATAATATATGTACATATATATGCACATACATCCATAAATATATCTCCATATATACCCATATAACTCCATAAAGATAAGTTAATTTTGGCAACATGACACTTTGTGATGAAAAGCTCTTTCAGTGTTGTGGGCTTTTTGTTTCGTTTTTGTTGGTTTTAAACAATCACTTTTTATAATTTTGTGATTCAAATATTCATCCCTCTCTCGAGTGCCTCCCCACTGTCCACTCAGCCTACATCAATATTCATCTTTCTCTACTCTAATGATAAGATTAGTTCCCTAAAGGCCTATAGTAGTTAAGGTCTCTTTGTATCACCATTAAAACAGATAACCAGTTCTGCTATTAAGAGTCTCAGCCTCTGTGTTGTTACGCAGAAGAGATTACGGTTCAGTTCCACTATGACAGAGCCCTTGAGAAACATTGGGGTGCTGCACAGGCAATCTCGCCAGCAATGCTTTGAAACAGAAAGTTAGGTGAACAGAGTCCTTCAACAGAAGTTAATTTAGCTATAACCTTGAATTAAAGCCTCACTGAAGCACACTAAGAAGAAAGCTTAAATTAATTCAACCTGAAAGCTCAATAGAGACGTATTCACATTTGTAGCTAGACAAATCGAAGCAGGGAGGCTTTTGGTAGAAAGCAGTACTAATTAAGTAAGAAAGAAGAGTTCCAGAAATTTCTCTAACCTAGAAAACTTTCAAAGCCAGTGGTGGAGCAAATCGAAACACATTTCAACTTAACAAACATCAACCAATAAAAGCTGGTATCCTAAAGGCAATTCTTTATCATTTTTTCATTCTCTTCCTATTTTTCTTCTGCTTCTCCCTTTCCAAGCTTTTTATCATCTCCCTCACTTTGACCCCCTTTTCTTTCTCATTGGTTGGCTATTAAGATGATATTTTAATAAATAGTTATTTCAAGTCTATCTTGAACATAGAAATGAAAGATTGTTTCTCTTTAAAATATCAAGTCCAGTTCATCCACACTAATCTTTTGGATTACATTTCTAACATGTTAATTCTCATTAATTTAACATTTATCTACTTAACCCACCTTCCAAAAAGTCATATCTTAATTTCCAAAGCAACAATGCTTCAACATACTGCAGATGTATGCTGAAAAGACCAGAAAATAGCAGAATCCAGAATCCACAGTGGAAAAATTACATAATTCCACTACATAAACACATAAAGATCACACTTTGTAGAAAGGGAAGCAATTCACAAGAGCAAGAGAGAAGGATTCTCAAAATCTGAGCCAGACACTGGCTGTTAACTTGAATTAATTCTTTTCTGAAAGCATATTCCATCTTGTACTATGAAACACCACCATTACTATAAGCACTCAAGACATGTCAACAAAAGAAGGGAAAGAAACCTCAAGATCCCAGTTTGTAAATGTATAGAAGCATGGTTGAAATCAAACAAACTGCAAAGAATAACTAAGACAAACCCCTTTTGAACAGCTATTTCCTTAGAAGACTTCTTTCCTCTAGTAAGGACCTTTTATTATCAACAATCACATCCTTTCTACTTGCAGAGCAGGGTTTTTTTTTTTCCTACTTATCTAACTGTGTTTATTACAAATTACCTTTCTAATGGAGGTTTCTGAGATATTAACTCTAAGATGGGAATGATTACATTATTTATATTGTTACCTGATCACTACTGCAGTGTGTGCAGGTACTGCTAAACCAAATATAAACTTGCAACTCAAGTACCATTGCCATGGTGCAGCTGCAACAGAAAGGGAGGATTGATTGCATGCTTAGAAAGAGAGCAAGAACAAAATTTCAGTATGTGGAAAGGATTTTGCTCCAGGTCAGCTGAATAAATCTTTCCCAGAAGGGAGAGCCACCCAGTAAAACCATCTAGAGTGGTTAAATGGTGGATTTTCTATTCCTGAAATGACTTTCAGCACTGCTAGCACCTTATTCAAAGCTCCTGGAACAGCCTCAAACCTACTTTTCACTGTTCTGAATTCAACAGGTCTGAATGTAACTTTCATAGTTGTTTATTTTGTACAGTCATTTTTGTTTGGAAAAGTTGAATTTGTTTCATACACAATTACTAAACCTGGGAAGGCAAGCAATGCTTTTCTTTGATAATATGCAATAAAACTTGCAGATTTTCAATAGCTGGTATCAAAGGGACAGCAGAAAGTTTCTCTGAAAGACAGTAAATTCTTAAGGAAGACTGGATCACCAGTTCACTGGATCAACAAAAAAGGCTTCTCTAGATGAAAGGTATACTGAAAGTAGATAAGTAGTAAACACAAGTGCAGGAAGAGGTTCCTTCCCTCTCCGGTAACCATTGATGCTAATACTGCTTTAGCACACTGAGCTGAATAGATTGAGCAACTTGTTCCCATGGGCCATCATATGCCATCCTCCAACAGAGGCATAGCTAGCATTAGTAGTACTGTTTCCTCTAAATATTAAATTCCTATTTCAGAGTACTGAATATAAAAATTATAAGCAGAAAAAAAAAAAGAAAAAAGTAATGAGCACCTTGTCAAGGGTGTTGCAAAAAAATCACTGAACCCAGTGGACTCAGGACCCAGACAGTTCCTCCACCCCAGCTGCTGAAGGTCAATGTGACACAACCTCATGCTTGGGAGGCCTCTCCTGTCCCATGGGTGTGGCTGCTCTTGTCCTCTGTGCAGCCAGCAGCAGGACTAGAGGAACAGACACCCATTCTGAAGAGAAATGTTCAAACACTAAATACTGACATAGACAACCACACAGTCAGAGCCTTTACCGGCACCCACTTAAACACCAACAATTAGCACTTAAAACCACAACCAAGTCTTATTTCCTCTTTGGCTGATTAGGGTTGAAGTTCATTTGTGAAAAAATACATCACCTCACTCTGTTGAGGCACAAAGGTACCTACATTCATTATAAATCTGTACTGGTTTTGGCTAGGGAATATATATATATATATTTTTTTTTTATTTTTTCATAGTAGCTTGTATGGTTGTGACAAAAACAATGTTGACAACATAGGAAGTTTTAATTACAGCTGAACAGTGCTTACACAGCACCCAGGTTTTTTCTATTTTTCACCACCAGCGAGTAGGCTGTAAGTGCACAAGAGGTTGTCAGGGGACACATACAAGACATCTGACTCCAACAAACTAAAGAGACAATCCTACCGTATGACGTCATACTCGGAAATAAATGCTGCAAGGAAGGAAGAGGGACACAACATTCTGAGTTATGGCATTTGTCTTCTCATGACTGTAACTTATGATGGAGCCCTGCTTTTCTGAAGGTGGCTAAACATCTGCCTGCCAATGGAAAGTAGTAAATGAATTACTTGTTTTGCCTTCATTATTAAAGTGCCTTTATCTCAGCCCATAAGATTTCTCACTTTTACCCTTTCAATTCTCTTGCCCATCTCACTGCAGGGGAGTGAGCAAGCGGCTGTGTGGGGCTCAGCTGCCAGGGTTAACCCACAACGATATTTAATACAAGCACAGTCTCCGTACCAATCTAATATCCATTTTACAGACTCTGGGTGCATTACACAGTCACTGCTTCAGACCTGGAGTCTGTCTAGATGCAGGTTTCCTTCTACTTGCCAGTGCGTCCAGTTTGACATCTGCTACCACATTACATGTACATACACACACAGAGAACTGGAATTCACCAAGGAAACTAAGGCCAGTTGACGGCCATAGGCTTACAGTCCCTGTGACACATAGCCGCTTCTCCAGTGCTTGGACCTTTCTACCATACTCTGTAATCTGTTTTCAGTCAATCTCCAAGGGAAGAGCTTTGAACACAGCCACCCTGTGAGTTAGCAAGCAGGGTTTCTTTTACTTCTACAGGCTCCTTCACCACTGCTGAAGATGAAGGACTCTCCTAGTAACAGTTACTCCTACTCTTGATGGATGTAAATTACCATAGATTGCTGCAGTGACTGCTGAGAGGTTGGAAAAGCCTTCTTAGTTGAGCACAGAGAAGCACAAAAATGAAATACAGAATGTTGCCTACAAAGAGAAACAGTTGCTAGGGCACTGCTCTTCTGGCCTCGGGAGTTCTCCTACAAGTTGCTGCACTGTTATAGGATTAGCGATCTGGTCCCAGTAACAAGTCACAGAGGAAAGCTTTGTGGTTTGGTAAAGCCATGCTCTAGTACACTAACAATATGCTGAAGCCTCCAGACAATGAATGTGTTTAAAGATCCTTTTATATTGCAAACCAGCATATGGATACTTTAATACAAGTGAAAGTTGCATTGCTGTTTAGTTAATCTTGCTGCCAAAATCACAAGTCTCTGACCTGGCACTGAAATATAGAAATCAGTGCATTTGTCTCCTAAAATTATATTGTTTATTATACAGGAAAAACCACAACTAGAAGTTGCTTAATTAGGAAAAGCAGAACGAAACTCAAGACCTAAAAAGACAGCAATGTCCACAACATAGGGCTTGCAAAGAGTTACAGTTGCTGTGCATGGCCTACATTATGTTCTATAAAATATGACATCTGTTGTCTTCTCCAAAAGTAAATATCCATTAATAGAATAGTAAACTTTGTCTTTATTAAAGCTTAGTAAGGTCACCTTATACAGCATATGGAATTTAGTAGTTTGGGCTGGAATTCAGCTGCATAAAGTGCAGGACAGACAAGTGATTGAACATTTATTAACTATGCCCCTGGAATCTTTGCATGAGCCTGAAATGCATAAGTGGAACTCAATTTCAATCCATCCAAATGAAATCATAACTAATTGACTTAAACCACAGACTCTTGAGGAACTGCCAGCAAGCAGACTAAGTTGGAGTAGATCATACCTGGATGCAGATAGACCCATTACCCAAATATTTACTGAGAACGTTCATAATTGTTAATCCATTCCCAGTTGGATAAAGGTCTATGAAGTGGTCCAATAAAATGAAGGACAGACAGGACCAATGGACTCCTCGTAAGGCTTTATTAAAATGAAGCTACTAGCAGCCCAGAAGAGTTTCAGAGTATTAAAAATATTGTGGAGATTCTCATCAGGAGAAATAGCTTCCCATGACTCAGTTATGATTTTACAGATACAGAGATTTCTTGCAAGGAAAGCAAAAAAAATACACACAGAAGTCTCCAACTAGATGTTCTTGAAGAGCTTCTCTTGTAAAAGACATTCTAAAAGCCATTAAGTGTGAAATAGGGATGAGATATGTATACACATGATGCTGATACACACATTTGGAACATGAATAAGGAAAAAAAGATAGCTCATCACAAAATTATTTGGGGACTTTGAATCTGACCTTGTATATCAATGTCTAACTGAAAGATGTTTTAATATAACCGAAGTTATAAACCTCAGAACCAAAAAGTTATAATGAAAATGCCAAGCAACCTGTACTATTGCAGTAAACATTGCTGTAGTCTAATTTTCCCTATAATTCAGAAATTAGTCTAATTTCTTTTACCTAATGAGATTTTATTCTGACCACTTAAAATGTAGTTACTAGATAGAACATATCCAGATAGATTAAAAAATTAACCCATGAAATAGAATAATCTTACCACTTTAACCCTTTTTCACTCTAACTACCCTTTTATGAACTGAAAATGTTTTTGCTTTCCCAATGAAGCTTTTCGTATTTTTTTTTTAAGCAGATGTTACCTCTTCTTAAAGCCGGTTAGATTTCTCGAGTTCATGAAAGGGAGGATGACTGCACTTTCATACACTGAGAATACAAATCAGTTGGAGAAGTGAGGTGAATTGAACTCTATTTTTCCAGAATTAAAACAGTGAAGGATGGCTGCTATTAGCATCAATAATTAAGTCATAGTAGTAAACATTATTTGAAAAGTAGTTTTGTTTTGAAAGCATATCATTATAGTTTATCTTGCTAGCACTGTAACAAAAACACCAAGGCAGATTCAACTGAGACTGTAAATTCCTGCAGAGTGGTGCCCAGCCAAACTCTTGTTCATTTTTCACCACTATCACTCAGGTTGCACATGACCATTCCTCACATTTGGAATACACCTTTTGATGGTCTGGAACCCCACATCATACAGACTAATCTACTGCTGATGCAGTAGTTCACAAAATATTTACTCAGCCATAAAAAAAGTCTACCTCTCTTACACTGTTCCCCTTCTTTGCACCTACTTAGAGGTTTTCATACCACAATAGGAAATAATAATTTTGATTTAACTTTCACTTTAGATCAAATAGCTTTTAAAACCAGCTCTGTGCTTCAGTCTTGCTGTTACTGAAACAGGTGTTTCATGGAGTTTGGATCACCTCTTGATTTTTTGCATATGCAAAAAGTTTACATAATGGTGCTCTCCATATCTGCGTCTAAAACCAGAGGAAGTGTCAATTTACAGAGGCCATTTTTCTTCTCAAGAATTCTTATACTAATCTGCAATGTTTATAATTTTTTCCCACTATTTGAGATACTAAAAATATTGTTTCCTACAGTTGTGATGGACATGGTATGCACCTTGTTATGCCTTACACATCTGGTATTGAAGTTTCTGGTGGGGAGGGAGAGATTAGTGCTGTGGAGGCAGGATGGTATCTCTTCCTTGAGGCATCCCTATTCTTTGCAAAACAAAGGCACCAACTTTTGAGATAAAGGCATCAACGACATCAGACCAACTAAGGGGAAATTACAAATCACCAGCTACCCCTAGAAGATCAACTGACTCATTTCTGGAACAGTCTTCTTAATCAGCATAAGGAGTAAGCAGAGGAAGGAGATGAGCCACCCCCTCCTATGTCGCATGCAAATGAACTAAAGTACAAAAACCTCGTCACTCGGGACATGAGCTGTGTGGCGTGGCATGTAAGTTGCATCCCACACACCACCTTGAGAACTACAGATATCATTGCTGGATCAACCAGCCTTTGGAGTGGTGAAATCTTACTTCTTTTCTGATAACTTGTCTATCTCTGTTTTTTTCTATCTTTCTCTCTTTCTAACTTAATACTGGGCACATAAAGGTAATATCATTGTGAGTTTTGTTGTTGAAGTCTTGTTGAGTTTTATGATATAGTTACAAATGTTTGCCAAATCACTATTCACCGTAATTCTACACAATTACAAAATTGTATAGAATTACAAAATTACACTGTAATTCTACACAATCTACAAAATTTAGTAAATTTGTGATTTAATTGAACCTCTCGAGTAATTGTCATTACTACTGGTTACTGTACAAAGTTTTTAAAAGGTCACTCTTCCCTCACCCCACTGAGAGGGATGGGACAACAGTTCAGTGCTGTAAATTTTGGTTTGGCAGGATACGAAATTAGTGACACAGAATGGGATTTAGAAGACATATCCATACTTCCCTTTGGCTACAGTTCAGCTGCCTGAATTCTCAGTAACTAGTCTCAACTCCTCCAGATTTGCTGGTACCGTCAACAGAAAGGGGAAACTGGTTACTTGTTCTGAATGGATGTAACAAACTTCCCTTATAAAATATTATCTTTTGTAAACAAAAGCAGACTAATCCTGCATAGTGCTGTACTATACTCATCTCCTAAAGGGCAGCTAAATACAGGAAGCCAAAGAGATGAGTTCTCTTCTACTCTATTCTATAATATGCATCTTTCCTGTGGCCAGCCTAAACTGTATAGAGCCTCAAACCTGGCTACTTTGTCCAAATAGAAAGTGGAACTTCCTGGACTTTCTTCCTTATTTCCTGTTTTATAGGCCTAAACACATTTGAATTTTGACCAAAAGTTCCAGTCAAAATCTTACAAAATGACTATTTTGAACATTCAGCAATTAATTTATATTTTCCATTGAAAACATGACCTTCCAAATGCAGTAGCTGACAAATGCAAGATGCATTGCTTCCTATGGCCAAATGCTGATATAACCTCTCGTAATGACTGATATCAAGGAGCAGGAGACTAAGTCCACTCAGGCTGTGGGACAGCAGTAAGGTGCACAGCACAGACTGCAAAGACTCAGGTGAAGAAAATAACTTCACAGAATGAAAGGTAACTAAACAAAGTACCTGTCTGCATGGTGGCAGGGTCAGGCTTGTGTTTTAAAAGACTTGTTTTTATAGTTTGCTTTCCCCAGTTTGAGTTTTCTTCAGCAAATAAACAAGCAAAATTAAATACTCCAGTTTCAATCTGAATAAAAACTGGATGAGCTTAAAAGATTTTTCAGTCTATTTTGGGAGCCCACAGCAGATCTAGGTAGATCTGCTTCAAAATGTTGCTTAAATCGGGATCCTGTTGCAGCCACTGAGCAGGGGGAGGTAAAACCTTGTTAGATGGATAACTAGTGTTATCCAGTAGGACTGCTCTTTAGAACTGCCAGATAAAATGCTGGGCTCAAATTCTACGCAGAATTAAGTTCCTGGTGCTCTGCCTCGTCTTAAGGTCACTCACTTGTGTGTCAAGTCCTTAACTGCAGGAAGAGAAGAGCATCTTCATCTTCCCCAGATGCATGACAGAGTTACAAGATACCACAAGAAAGGGCAATGAAAGGAAACAGAGGCAACATTAACTCCTCATAGCAACAATGTTGTTGCAAGGGTGATACCATACAGAACCATAACACTTAGTTACTCATTATGCAGGCAGAGTATTCTCACGTGTACTTGGCAGCCCACAGTTGGCAATATAGGAAAGAGAAAAAGCAAGCTTTGAGGGTAACACTAGTTAGAAACATGGCCTGTTTTTTTACAACTCGGTACAGAGCCAAGGGTGAGCAAGCTACAACAGTGCTATCAGACCATGTTTGTTATCACCAACCTGACCTTTCTCATGTGCCACAAAATTCCCTTCTCACAAAGAAACCACACATTTTATACTCCCTTTTCAGCAAATGTGAAGACCTTGTCGAGCTCTCACAAACCAAAAGCTGCTTTAAAAATAAATAATCAATAACGCAGAAATTGCCAAGAAATTGCCATGTTTCAGTGTTTAATACACAAGGAGTGTTACAAGCCAGGAAGCACTTTGAGTCTCATTTGACAGAATTCTAGTAGAAAATACTAAAAGACTGAAAGATTAGAATATCTTAAACAGATCATATTAAAGTTTGTATCATCAAAATATGTCTTAACTGTATCACTAGGACACAGTGTAAGCCAGTTTCATGTTATTTTTAGTCTGAGCTTTTATTTTGCTAAATATGTTCAACTGTTCCTTTTTTAGCTCCAGGGTGTCTCTCATAATGAACAGCACAGTCATTATTAAACAAGACTTTAGCTATCTCTAGCTCCTGTTTTCTCTCTTTGTAAGTGCACTAGCAATTTTCATTTCAGAATGCTATCAAATACTAGGCAAGACACCTGGAGGAATAGCACATGTAATTCCTCTACACAAACTACATGGGCTGTACTTATCTGACATTGTTAAGATCTGTTCTTCCCTTGCCCAGATAACTGGATTTTCTAACCATTCTTAGTTTTATGAATTTTATTTTCCCTCAAGCAAGGACATTCTCTTCCATTTAAGTTAAAAAACAAAACAAAATAAAACTACAACCACCACAAAACAACAATAACAACAACACCACCTCAATCCCTCAACTACACTAACTCCTCATATAAAAAACAATTTTAGGAAAACTGATTTTATTAAAAAATGTGTAAGACTGTCAAAGATGAACTTAAAAAATAGAATCCAGAACTGTAGAAATGAATTTTTCTGAAAGTTTGATGCTCAGGTGCAGATGAAACAGTCAAGAGATGTGGAAGCAACAAGATTTCTCACCACTACCTGTGTTTATTTATACTATAGTGCCACAGTCACCTTGCCCAGAAGATGCTAGGAATGATAGCATCCACAACTGAAGAAGGAGAAAAAAAAAAGGTCATATAATTGTTCTGATACTTGCATAACAGTCAAACAAACAAAAGTAATTCATGTTATTTCTTTGTCTGAAATACCCAAATGTTATAATTTCTATGCATACACATAACACAGAGTTTTTGTTGATGTATATTTTCACAATCAATGATAGTTTTGGCCATTTCCAAAGAACATACTGTCAAATAAATCAAAACCACTGATAACTGGTATTCACAGTGACCTAACTCATTGACTGAAGTCAAAACAAACATGAGTCCAGTTAGCCACTGCTGCATTCTGTGCTGCCCACATACATGGTCTGTTCTGCACCATTTTGGCAGGTAGGAAGTGCCCTAGAGGCAGGAGCTATGGGATGCAGGGACCAAGAGGTGGTACAGATCAAGATCCAGAGAGGAGCAAGAAAGGGCAGCAGCAGAAGACAGATACTGGACTTTGAGAAAGCATGTTTCAGCCTGCTTAGGAACTGGAAGGTTGTGTTCTGTGCAGGGCTGTCCCAAAGGACAAAGAGATCCTGAGGAACTGGTCAGCCTTCAAGAACAACCTCTTCAAAGTACACCAACTGGCCTACCCCAGGGTGCAAGAAAACAGGAAACCACGGTGTGAATTCATGGGCTGTAGAGGAATCAGCAACAGTGCTCAAGCACAAAGCAGAAGCCTTGCAGGTGGTCTCCAAGAAGAAAACACAGAACCACTGCTCCAGCTCACAAAGATGGAGTTAACAAGGGCATAGCTTGGCTCAACTTGAAAATGGCAAATGACACAGCTGGCAATGAAAAATCTTCCTGAAAACCCTATCTAAAGCTCACTTAAAAAGATATAGGAATCTCTCTGAAATTAATTTGACTTATGACAAATTCGAACTAACTTTTTGCAGACATGTCATAAAATCAAAACAATAAATGAGATGCTAATTAAAATATTTGCTGTAACAACTAGAGTTGCTTGACTGTGTAGCATATTAATTAGAAACAGGATTGAATCAGACTTCAGTGATGTATTTAGTTCAAGTATGTCATGAAGTAGTGTCAGCATACAATGGAAAATTCATGTAGGAGCTTGTGCTTGCAGGTTTTTGGGGTTATTTTTTCCAAACAATTTTGGCCCACGGCATTCTCATCCTCAAAACAAAAAAAGGAAAAATAGGAACTGCATGAGTAATTTATTTCATATTTGGAAGACGTCTACCATTAGCAGAGCTGACTCATTGGTTCAGCTAAGATGAAACTTAGATGATCAAGGACAAAAGAATGAATTTAAAAATGGAAAGTCAGTATTTCCTTCTTCAGCATCAAATTACTCAGAAGGCAGACTCAAAATCCATGAGTGGAACTTAAAAATATGCTTTAATATAATCTTCTACATAAATGTTATAAGATCATCATATTCATAACAACAAACAGTTATCGCATAATTTAAAAAAGGGGACAGGACAAAAAAAATGAGTTAAAAAAACCATGTCACCTTCAGTTACAGTCCCAGGAGAACTTTTCGTGTTTCACTCTGACATTGTACTGAGACATCAGCTTCTCCAGTGTAACGAGGTGGTAGCTGAGTAGTTATGTATATAACTGAGTAGTTATATATATAGTTGTTTTGAGACTCATCTTCCTCTCTGTAGGCGAAATATGTAACTCCACAATATTCCTCTAAAGATACTGGAAAACCAGATAATGCTTTTGAAGTACAGGGTTTTTTCTGTTTGCTTTTCTAAACTTCAAGTAAATTTGGCATGACAACCTCATTAACCTAGTCCACGGATACTAGTCTTCGTGATACTGATGCTGTTTTAATCACTATTTATATTACAAAAGCACAACAGCCTAGGCCTATCCCTATCTAACTGCATGGCCCAGCATGCTTAACTGAGGAATCCTCAGGTCTCAGATTTTGAAGGTAGGAATCACTCAACTTCAGATAGCAATTCAGGTTTCAGGAATCACTGTTAGGAAGTGTATCTCACTCTCCCTCTGCGTTAGCTGATCAAGAAATAAGGAATAAATCGGCGGTAGCAGAACATTCTGATCTAAAGCCAGTGTACTGGGTCTGTCTGAGTTAATTTAGTTTTCTTCATAGCAGCCTGTGTGGTGGTATGTTTTGCATTTGTGACAAAACCAGCATGGATAACACATCAGTGTCTCAGCAACTGCTGAGCGTTGTGTGCACAGTATCAAGGGTTATTTCCCCTTCCCCCTGTCCACTATACCTCTCCAGCAGGTAGGCTGGAAGTGCTGAAGATGTTGGAAGGAAATACAACCAGGACAGCTGACCCAAACTTCACTAATACCATGTGACTTCCATACCACACAACATCAGGCTCACCAATAAAAGCTCAGGGAAAGGAGGAAGATGCGGAAACACATATGGTTATGGCATTTGTCTTCCCAAGTAACTGTTATGCACCCTGAGGTCCTGTCAAGAAGTGGCTGGACATATGCCTGCTGATGGAAATTACTGAATGACCTCCTTATTTTACTTTGCTTGTATGCACAGCTTTACTTCCCCTATTAAACAGTTGTTATCTCAACCCCTGAATTTTCTTGCTTTTGTCTTTCCAGTTCTCTCCCCCATCTCACTGACAGGGAGGGAGCAAGTGACTGGATGGGGCCTTAGCTGCTGACCAGGGTCAATCCACCACAGCCAGGCAAACCACTCTCTGGAGGGTACTTTCTACTGAGGCATCTAATTTAGGAGCTCAGTGGAACGAATCTCAAAGCACCACATGTATGAAGAGGTGGCAAGTCCCAAGATTTCAAATTAGAGTAATCTATTTTCTCTTTTTGTGAGAGTGTCCCATCCCACCAGGTGAGACTAGGGATGAGTTAACTCTGAGTACTCTATGCAGTAACACAAAGTGATATCAATCACCCGAGAGGTTCGATTAAATCAGGAATTTACTGAAATCACTTTGTAGAATTATAGCAAATAGTGGCTTGGCAAAAGTTTATAACTATATCATAAAAACTTAGCAAGATTTCAACAAAAAACTGGCAATATGTTACTCTTATGTGCCCAGAATAAAGTTAGAGAGAAAGAGAGAGAGAGTGGAAAAGGAGATAGATTAAAATATCAGAAGAAAAGGTAAGATCTCACCAATCCTTGCTCTCTGTAGTTGTCTTGGTGGTGGATGCAAAATTTCATTAATGCCATGCAGCACACACACACACACAAACAGACACACAAGACACACTCACAATACACAAACAGATAGACTCCGAAAAACTTCCAGGTGAGGAAATTTTATAACCCAGTCCATGTGTATGTGAGATAGGAGGGGGGTGGTTCATCTCCTCTATCTGCTTGCTCTTCATGCTGGTTAAGAAGATTGTTCCAGAAATGAGTCAGTGGTTGAAAAAATTATAGAGTGTCTGCCTTTGCAGCCACCTGTCTTTTCCTGTCCAAAGATGCAAAAACCAGCTGCTTCAGGCATACAGTTAATGAGTCCTTTGTTTTGCAAAGGATGTGTGGGGGAGCGGTGCTTCAACGCCGTCCAAAAAGTACTACACTCATTCAAATCTACGGCAGTCTTCCCGAGCTTAAAAAAAAACCAACCGAACAAACATACAACATTGTATTTCTGGAGAGTTACAACACAGGCAATTTTTTATTTCTCTAGACAACATAAAAGCAAAGACATAGAGTAAATGATGGAAGGCTAAAAGGAAAATTCCAGGTCAAGCCTTGAGTACAAATGAGGTTTGCGTTATTCTAACCAGTCAACATCTCACAGGTTCTTGTATCATGCAAACTGGCCATACCAAAGCTTTTAAAAAGGCATGGCTTTACCACAATTGTGAGTAAAGGCTCTAAAAGTTATTTCTCCTCTGTATATTGACTGAAGAATGGATGTGCTCTAATTAAGTAACAGGTCACTGCACATTTCCTTGCTCTCCTGTGTCCACATAAATAATCCATCTATATTTTTTTTTTCTCCTTTGTAATGCTAAACAAGCCCAAACAAATCACTAAATGATTAAGGTTTAAGAGTTGTTCTGCTGGTTTCACAGATTTTACTAGCACTTTGGAAGTTGAAATCTTAAAAAAAAATAACATCAACATGCTTTGATTAGATGAAGGTTTCTATGCCTTTATGATTTCCACTCTATTTTACCAATATCTATACAGATGAAATGTAAAATATTAAATGAAAGACAGAGGCTTCCTCCTTCCTTTCCAGTTATTGATCAAGAAATCATGACTGAACTATTGCTGGCATCTTATTTAGAATTTTAAATAATTCAAATAACTCTTTATATCCTACCTACTCCCTCCTTCAAAAGAAGTTATAAAATACCTACTTCACAGCCCTCCCTCACTTTAAGTAGTTTTAGTCAATAAGATATTAAAAAGTGCCCCAGACGTTAAAAAAAAAAAGTTAAAAATCAGTGGTTTTAAGAGCCTGTGTTCCCTTTTACATAAACACAAGCTTCATTGTCATTTTTTAAAAATCCTCAAACAAAACCCCTGTCACATTTGAGGGTACTACTGTTTGGTTTTGCTCCCAAAGAGTCAAATTCTAATCTTAATCAAGAAGAGCTCTTT
The DNA here is from genome assembly GCA_013399365.1 of Pampusana beccarii. Lineage (NCBI taxonomy): Eukaryota > Metazoa > Chordata > Aves > Columbiformes > Columbidae > Pampusana > Pampusana beccarii. Next base: position 106,958 of record VWYH01003125.1, on the reverse strand, counting down.
TATTTAGTGAGAAGCCTCACTGGCTTCAGTGGAAGTACTAAAGGAGCTCATTGAAAATACCAAAACCTGACTCTTCAATCTGGAAAAGGAAAATAAAATGTACAGAAATCAAACTGTGATGGAGGACACTCAAGGGGCAAACATGGAGCAATACAGCCTACCTGTCCACTACCTGTGTCTACCTAAACCAGAAATTTCCAGTGAAAAATTATAGGAGGTTTCAGCTAAAGGAAAGTCGAAGGATGTGGCTTTTCTTGGCACAAGGATGTGATTCTGTCTTTCAAAAGCATTATCATTTAGTTCATAATTAAAAATATGTGCTTTGTCATTCACCTTACAGGAGAGTACATTTGAATGCGTGTACCATAGCAAAAGGTATATATAAAAAAAAATAAATCACAGAATAAGAACGTTAAGATAATTTACTACAATAGTTTTGAAGAACTGAGAATGCATCACATGCTATGATACAGCTTTCTGACTCTTGTGTGAAAATGTTTGCTCTTTTAAGAATAGGTAGTTTCTTGTCACTAATCACATCCCGCAGTTATTCTCAGTACAATATGCAAGCCAGAACTGTAAAAAGCTTTTCACACCTTTTGCTTCTGTAGCTTTTTGGAGTGTGTGCTGTACTATCTACGACAACCAGCTGTGCTCACATTGGATATCCTCAGTTAAGCAGGATCAGATTTTGGCAGTGCTATTATTAGCTGTAAGTATTTGTTTATTTCCTTAGTGCCAATTATACCCTGTTGGGACTGCCAATGACACACAGTGATTCACGAGGCGGATTTAATAAACAAGCTTCTATCAGCGACAAATATTTCATCAAGATGTGAGAAAGCACTGGATTAAAGATGGCCTTATTTTTCAAAATGTTACAGGTAACTTCTGGAACAGAGTAATCTTAACTTTCAAACATTTGAGCCTCCAACAGACTTTCAGATTAGCTATGGATGTGGAATAATTATTAAAGAGCAGTCCTCAAATTTCACTGAAAAATTCCTCAATTAAAATCAAAGGAGTATTCCTGCTTCTTGTCCCATGAGATTAAGTCTTCCAGCTTACTAGCTCAGAACCAAACACAAAAACACTTTTTCCTTTTGTATCTGTAAGACTAAAGCACTATCTGCAACACAACGAGTTTTGCCTTCAAAAAGCTCGGCCATATAGACAGACGGACCTGAAGTTGAAGTTAGCCAAGAAGCAAGCATAGAAGTCCACCATTCTATCTTATACCGGAATAAGCCTGGTAATACAGCTTGGAATAAGAACAGTCAATTCAGACAAATCACTGCAAACTGGTAATAGCAGGAAGTACTAAATTCAATCTCAAAAACTTGCAGTCTTCACCTCAGAGAAGAGTAGAATTACTAAGACAGTACAGAAAGACCCATTCTTTGGCTTCAGATAGTTCCATACCAGAAGTCTTGGGGGGAAAAAAAAAAAAGACGAAAAGAGACTGGTTGATCTTGAAGCTGATCAAGTGCTTAAATAGCATTGACACTTGTCTTTTCACCTCAACAGGACAGGATGCTTATGGTGCTAAACACAAGCGGTAATAGGCATTTTAACTGTGAAATATTAAAGACTGGTCAAGCATATTATGACTGCATTCAGCGGTTCCTCTGGCCACATAGTTAAGTTAGAAAACATCTTAAGATCTGAATTTTTCTTCCTGAGACCGAGAGTACAGAGGCTGGGATTTGCTTAGTCTTTGTGTTTCAGCATTAAATCCAGGAAAAAAAAAAATATCCTGATACTAAATTTGTAACTTGAGCAAAGCCCATTTACCAAGAAAAAAAAAAAAAAAAGAAAAAGAAAATCACAAAACCACCACCTGGGAGTTTGGATTACACTATTTGAGGAAAACTCTTAATTATCATTCCAGAGACAGATATGGTGGAAGCAATGTAGGATGACACACTAGATAACTGCTTAGAGTTCAGGCTCTCTTCCAAAGAAAGAGTTTTGCTGGCAGTGTATAAATCTATCATTCTCACCACAGTATAGACCTTGATCACAGCCATCAGAATGACAATTATGAACCAATAAAACAAAAGAAAATTAGGTGACTAATTACTATTAACAATCTGTGCCAAAATTATTAAATAAATATATCGCCCCCCCAACTAAAACCAAACCAACCAACTAACCAAACAAACAAACCCCAGACAAACAAAAATCAAAGTAAAACCAACTTAAGTCTGAACAAATACTACACAACATAAACTGTGGCAGCATCATGGTTCTCCAGTTGGAGAAATCTGCTTGTACTGATGAGCTTCTCAACCCTTATTAAAAAGTACTGAAGCTAATAAGAACCAGTAAGGAAACAAACAAACATACAAAAAAACAAAACCAATGTTCTCTGAGATACAACCAAAAAATAAGTGGTCAGTAATGAAAGGAACTATATGGAACTCAAAGATTCCAATGTTGCATCTCTGTGACATGTTTTCCCCTCAATTTAAAGAAAAAAATTAAAATGCTTTGAAAAAGAGCTCATAGTGTCACTCTCCATAAAAGAGTCAAAATCTTTTTTCTTACTTTATTTACATTTATATACTTATAGGAAAGGGAAAGCTCTAAAAAAATTCTATTTGGGGGAGATTATCTGTTTTATAAAATATCTTCTGTGCTGGATATTCTTTTCAATCCTTTTATAAGAAGAGATTTGGCAGCTGAATATTACGTGTGACAGATTTTTTTCCCACCATCTGTTATCTGTAGCAAATCAGAAAACATTTCTGCATTGCTTTTAGTGCAGGACTGTGGGTATAGATTGGAACACTTCAAAAAAGTATTTGCTGTTTGTTTGAGAAGACACAGTGGCAGTGGCCATTCAGTTAGGGTGTTCAATGCCCTGTTCTTCAGAGTTTCTACCAACAGTACACTAGCTCACAGTAAGTCAGAATCTTTAAAGGTTACAGAATAGGGAAATAAAACCATGATTTCTCTTTCTCATCTGCTTACTGTTGATACAACCCAAATGTCTTCTCTATGAGCTTCATTCACAGAGAAAGAATACTAAGCTTAAGTGAGGCATTGCTTTAACTTCAGTTGGCCACATTGAACAATTTCTTCAGCTATTAACTTCTGTTGTCATCTATTAGTATGAACACTCACTGAAACCAAAATTTTACTTCACAGTATGGGGACCCTCCTTGGACTTGTGTTCACTTGGTACGGATTTGAGTGAAGATATAACTAAAACTATAAAACAGAAACATCACAAAAAATAGGGTAATGTTACGTTGGGTTTTTTAGACATCTGAACATAACACATATCTAGTTGTTCAGTTTCATGGTCCAAGAATTTCAACATCTGTTTCTTTCACTAATGATGAACACAAGTTTGAGGCGTAGAAATGTTTTGGAAACAGATTTACATTGCCACTCAGGTCCTTGCCGTGGCACTAAACTTTTTTATATCCAGAAGTGCTCTAGCACTCGAAAGGAGCTGGAACATAAGACTGAATCTGCTCTCGCATAAGTCAGGATGAGCATATAACCTTTTCTGAAACAAAAGCTGTAATTAAGCAAGGAAGTAAAAATAATCAAAAACACTGACCTCACATAGACTCGTAAAATCATAGAAACACAGAATCACTTCATGATCTACCTGGCCAAAGTCATATGAAGGATAAAGTTTTACACTGACAAATTCTCTTTTCTAAATTGACTGAAATAACTGAGAATTTTCTCAAAGCACGAGAAATAAGAAAGCAGTAGTAGAAAAAAAGAGCACCAATGCAAGCTTCCTGTCTTTTTGTGAGCATTATAACTGAACTGAAGCCATTCTACAGTGGATAGTATTGTATCACCATCTCTGAATACAAACCAAAATCAGGAAGTCTCCTGTCATTCAATACACATATATTCACCTATGTTTAATAACTGTGGTAATCCATACTTCCCTCCCCACCCCCAACCCCCATATTTCCAGTTACACTTTACTACTACTAATTGTCAATACTGTTTGTTTTATGAGTGGAAAGGTTGTAGTAATAACATCAATATGTGGAGCTGAAAATATGTATCCCCAGAGCATGCATGTAACCAGTCACAGATCAAAACAAACTGAAAACCCACAGCACTCATAGACTTCTTAGCACCAGGCTGTAAAAGCCTATGGGTTTTGCAGACACATTCCTCTTGCTGGTACTAAGACCTCGTCTTGTTATGTACACACCTCCCTTGTCTCACAACAGTTGGCCCACACCTGTGGTTTTCTCAGAAGCTGACTGTCACTCTGCCCTAGAAGGTGAAAAGACCACCTGGCCTACCAATATCTGACTCTCAGACTGCTGGTCTCACCACTATCTGGCCCACAAACCTACCGTTTCTCCCATACATTGCTGCCAGACCTCTTATCCTACTCAGTAGCTACTTTCACTCAAAATTAGCTGGTTAAGCACACATACATGCATCACTGTTGTTCCCTAGGGAGACATGCATACTCTTTCCAGCTACTGGCACTTGGACCTCAACACACAAACACGAACAGCAGACAGGAGTCTCACTGAGGAAAACAAGAATCGCATTTAGCATGTAGATATGACAGAATCTGGAGATCAGATGCAGTGCTCAGCCAAACTTATTGACCAGAAGTCTATTCATGGTAAGCTCATTTCTCCTCCCTGCCCTGCCCCCTCTTGCCATTTTCCCATGCTTGTTCCCCCAGTTCAACCCAATTCCTCCCTTTCTCCACCTTTTGTCCTCCTCTAAACATCTCAGTTTAAGTCTCTCATAGTCACACAATCCCCTTGAAACATTCTGCAATATTTATTATACAAACCCAAAACGGTCTTCCTTCTCCATCTCACCATGAGCCCCATATCCCTTTAGGTAGTTAAACACACTTCAGTCTTCAAGACATTCTGAGAACAACTTCCTTCCCTCTCCCTATGACCCATCTTAGTGGGTTTCACACCCAGAACAACAGGCCACTTCTCCTCTGAGAGCCCTACAAGAAGCAGAGTAAGGGCGCTCTGCTTGCACTCATTAAGATATGGCATTCCTTCACTTATTGTTTATTTGCATTTTTGGTGATTATCCTTTAATCATATTACCTATTAATTATTAGCTTTTATCGTTGCAGAAATTGAGTTGATTACACTGTGCTCTTCTTTCTATTACTGACAACAAACTAATTGCTTTGCATTTCCTTCTCTTTCCCTCTTCCCCACATTCATATCTCATTAATTCTTAACATTGATGGTCCCATTTGATTTATAATTAGACAATGTTGTTCAATATTAAATCCCTTCTAAAGCTAAGTGATTTTTATTCTGCAAGTCAAAGTCTATAGGTTGGTTGTATACCTCCTGGTCCTTCTAAGTGAGACTTTGAAGGCATAATGCCAGCTGGACCAATCCCTAGATTTTTACAAGCAAGTCATGAGAAACTTAGCATAAACTCCCAAACCAGACTAACTTCCTTGAATTTTGAGTTCTTTAGAAGCTACAAAATGAAACTAATTTCATAGCAATTCTGAGAAATTTCAACACCAATACAATTAACGGAAGTAAACTTTTCAAACTGCAGTTTAAAAAAGACAAGTTCATTCTTTGATAAGCAATGCAAATACCATCAACAAATTTTGCAGTACTTGTATAAAATAGATATATGAATCATAGCCTAAGAATTTAATTAAATACACTATTTCCTCATGAAAAGCAATCTGCAGGTTCTTTTTGCATGTTTGTTTATCCTGCAACTTGAAAGGCATTTGGATACTATACATTGGCAGCACATTCTTTCAGATATAATAGGTCTTATGAAGACTTAAAGAACAAGAATTGTAATTGTAAGAGGCTGTCTTGTGCTACAGACATGGCTGTAACTGAGGCTGGTTTTGGAGATCTAACACACACACACACACACACACACACACACACACACACAAAAATCACAAACATTGCTTCAATTTTTATTTTAACAGCATTATCTTTAACAGCAGGATTTTATTTTAACAGCATTATCTTACCTCATATGGATTCTATCCTTTAAATACTTCCAGGTTTTGTGTGTCTGCTGCCTTAGAAATACATAGACCTTTTCATATGAGATTTCATATACCACAGAAGTATGTCTATTTTCTTTCATTGCCCAGCTCCCTATTTTTGTGCACACACTTCAATTATTTGTCTGGCCTTGAGTAGCTTGAAAATTGAGCTAAGGGCAGCCCTTTTATTATCTGTATATGAAACCAAGATTACACTACAACTGGACTTCATTTTGACTAAATATATTTGTTATGGTTTAACCCCAGTCAGTTACTAGGACCACACAGCTTCTCTCTCATGCCACTTTTCCCCAACAAGTGGTATGGGAAAGAGAATCAAAAGGGAAGGGAGAAAGTCATGGGCTGAGATAAGAACAGTTTAATAGGACTGAAAGAGAAGATAAAATAGTAATAATAACAATAAATCTTATTATAGAATAAGTGATGTACAAAACAATTGCTCATGCACTCCAGTCCCATACAGCCAATCCCAGAAGAGACTTGGACAGAAGTTCATGCTTAAACATGATCATTCCAAACAACTGGTCCTGGAAAAGAGAGTGCCCTGGTCCTGAAGAGCTAATCCCAGAAGAAGAGAGAGCAAAACCCAAGGCTGAAAAGCCAGCTCCAGCTATATATAGAGCATGGTGATAATAGTATGGAATATCTCATTGGCCAGGCTGGATGTCAATCTAGTTGCTGTCCTCTTACACTCACTCCCAGCTTCTATGTGCACCTGCAGTTAGAAAGTTTAAAAAGTCCTTAGTCTACCTGGCAACAGCCAAAACATCAGTGAATCCTCACATTCTTTACATATCAAATCTAAAACACAGCCTAGCTACTGGAAAAAAGGCACAGAAAGGTCAGTGTGTTATTGCATTATTCTCATACTAAATCCAAAACAAAGGACTGTGCTAGCTACCACAAAGAGAAGATTCTAACTACTATGAAGAAAATTAACTTGTTCCCAGTAAAACCAGCACAACATTTCACTCCATTATGTTGTAAGAATGAAGAAAATTTTAATGTCTCTATATCCAAGGTCTCATACTCATTTAGTCTCACAGCTGCTCCTGCTCATGTTCCTAAGATGGCCATTTCTCATTAGCAATTTCAATTTCAAACAGGTTTACTCAGTGATTCTTCAGTTCTTCTGTTATATATAAAAGAAGAAAATCTTGAACACATACACACACACAAGTGCTCTAACATGAGAATTCAACTCCTTTTCCTCCTCTGCCTTGAGCTACAAAAAAAGAAAAAATGAGAGGGCAAGTCAAGGAAGATGAAGTCTTGAAAGCAGTTTTGGAAACATAATTAGTTTCTCCATCAGAAGGAAGAGAGAATATTTATTACATCTACTTTAATACAGATGAAGACTAGTTGCCCTTTGGAGACATATTTTGGACTATGCTCTGAAAATTCAATATCATCCCATATTGATGTGTATGTAAGTTCCTCGAGAATTCATCATTCAGATATCAGCATGATTAAAAGTACCACAAGATATGTCTGCATTTAGTACAAACCGAAAATTCCTAGGGTTTTTGGTCTGTTTAGAGCAATAAGATAAATTCTCCATTTGCATCAGATAATTTATCTTAACTTCCCAACATAATTCCTGAAGAAAAAATTGTTGCTAACATTCAAGCTGAGAAGTTTTCATTCCACTCCTAAGGAATGCAGAGACTTCCCAGTAGATCTAACTGAGCTTTTTGCCCTGTCATTTGTGATTGGCATAGTGGGATCTAATATTTTGCCCTTTTTGTCTGTTTCACCTCTGGCTGTTCCAACCAGCCATTCTGTCTCCAGCTATAACATGTCTAGACAATTTAGCCCTTCATTAAGTCACATCACCGTCCCTGGCATAACCACAGTTTTCAACAGAAAAATGCAAGTTTTAATATGAGCTTTTACTCTGTAATATGATGACTGTAATGCTTTCCAGCCTTCCAGATGGCATGCAAGCTTTTTACTAGAAAACAAGACAGTTGTCTCCTCTCTGGTTCACTCTCCTGCTGCTGTTCTTGGTTCCTGGGTCTCCACTCTCTGTATTAAGACTGGAGTTCTACCCTTAATTCCACTCAAAAAACCCCAGGGTAAGTTAACTGAAGACTGTATTTCAAAAACTGAAGCAATTTTTTCAAAAATTAAGTAGCTATTCTGTGCACTTCAATCTTTGGTTTTCACAAAGTTTATAACACTCTAAAACTCACGTTTGGGTCTCAAGCCATCTAGAACTCACCACTCAGATCTTAAGATCAAAGAGTAGATCTTGTAGGAAGGACTGAATGGTCAGATCTGGTAGTATCTTTAACCCAAATTGTAAAGCATTAGCACCCAACTAGTATATGCGTTAGATTAGTTAATAGCTTCAGTGGATCCAGGACTCTGCCCAGAATACTTCAACATTCAGAAAATACCGATCAGCAGATGCTACAATAAATAAATAAATCCTGTATGCAGGTGTGTGGGCATAAAGTGTAATATTTTAAGAGAAGTGACGTCTTCAGAATACCTATGTTTTTACTGTCATTCTTCCCCTACAATGGGGAAGCCATATTAGACAAGAGTTAAGTACTTCATTGCTGTTACTTTCAATGTGACACCAACCAGTCAAATTATTAACAATGAATGTCAACTTGTAGGTGAAGAGATATAATGAAAATATTCAAAATCAATTCCCTGTAACAAATGTTGCACAAAACTCCTTGGAATAGTAGAAAAAATGCAAGGCTATAATTCTTTGGAAAAAAGTCCAAACATTTATTTATTAAATATACCTCTTATAAGCTGTATCATCTAGCTTACATATTTGTGTACTTTATAACACATTAAATGACTTTCACCACTGAATAATCAATTCAGTCATACCAAAATAATTTGTATTTGTAGCATTACGACCACCTAATCTTAGACATATTTCATTCAAATTCCATTGGCTGACAATAACTTTGTATGAAAATAACCATTATAGAGAAATAACTCATTATAGAGAAGCAAGATATCATTATGAGCTTCTGCAAACACTCCAGCCTAATGAGCTAACACATAAAGACATTTTTTACTGCTAAAGACATGGTTTTGTCCCCACTTCCTGGATCCCTGAAAATTACTTTCAACCATACATGGAATACAGAAGCCTACTTCCTTCCAACTTTCACCATAATGATTAATTTTTAAAAAGTAATTTTTTTTAAAATACATTTTTCTGTCACAGAATTGACATATAAAATCTTAAGAATATCTTGTGAAATATACAGTCCCACTAGTTATACTGTATGTGATGGACTTCTTGACAGTGAGGTCTTCCAGAAACCCCAATATCTAATCAAGTTTTAACTTTGCATATATAATATTAAAGCTTCATGAACAAGTAAAACACAAATGTTATAGAAAAAAATAAAGAGTAGAATTACATAGGAAGTAATCTGTAGTTTCTCAGGAAAAAGAATAAGCTTTACATACTAGCTCATGAAAATGAACACAGTTTTTAGTCATTAGTTAGTTTGATACCTACTCGCTAAGGAATAATTATTCTCTACACACTAATGGGTATTAGGCTTTTTAGATTTCACTTTTGTAACTGACTGCAAGGATGATTTATGGCTTCTAGGATAGAGTTTTTAACAGATAATAGTGCTTTAAGAAACAGAATCAACTGTGTCATATTTCTGCGAAAAACTAAATCAACTGAAAGGAAAAACATTACAGATATTAAGTAGGTAACTTGTTAGTCTGATGACCTTAATCATCTAGAATTAAAAAGAAAACATAGCCATTGCACAGTATAACAAATTGCTGATGATCAATTTTTTGGGCAGACAGAACAAATTCCTGGCAACTTCCTGAGCATCAGGCTTATCCCTCAACTCCTATGGCTAATGGGACTCATATGACTGTTACCTTTTCCATATACATCAGTACTGGCACTCACTTCACATTTGGAAATCTGTGGATTTCACATTTCATTTTATTGATAATTCTTTCTCACAGTGTTCGTAAGTGAATAATGCAGGAGCCTGGCTGGTTCTTGTAGCATTATGGCAGAAATGATCTGGCTTCTCTACAGGTTATCTGGTTCAGCTCACAGAGGTAGCTGAGTGTAACAACAGGAAAAGAAGTTGTTACAACAGTAGTTTTCTTTCAAAGCTTGCAGTGGGAATGTTGTGTAGCTGGAATATAAATTGGTATTTGGAGACCACCAGAGTGGTTCTGCACAGCTAGTTAAATGCAGGGTACAATTTATGCTCAAAGATGGTGAGACAAACCTCAGTCTCAGCTGTAGAATTACAATTTCAGAATACAGCACAGTTATTTCTCTTTTTCCCTGATGGGGGAAAAAAAAAAAAAAAAAGGGAAAAAAAAAAAAAAGCACTAATAATAAATGGACTTCTTAAAATAACTATATTGATATCTTATTTTCTAATTTTTAATCAATATCCAGAAGTCTTTTTTTTTTCCTAAGTCAGCTCACAAAATTCAGTGACTGTAGAATGATGACAGAGTGCTTGAATATTCTGCTCTTTCCCATTAAAAATTTGGTTTTGAAGACTTCTTATTTTCTTTCCATTTATTGCCTTTTAAGACATCCACTTAGGATCAAGAGCTAAAATTCTGGAGCTGATTTCTAATTATAGGATACCAAGTCTCTATTTCAGCTGCTAAAGAACCAGACATTTTTCCTAAATGCAGAGAATTCAAAACTCCATAGGCAAAGAAGTTCAGTCCAGTTATTCTGCTACCCAAACAGATTGAAAGGCCTCTTATTTAAAAGAAAATATTTAAATGCAGATGGCTAAGCAGCACCAGGTCTGAAATTCCGGTCCTTTATCTCCCTAAGCTTCCATCAACATCAAACAGAAGTCTGTGCCAATATGAATCACAAAAACTGGCCCTTCACATTAATTAGGCCTGAAACTCAGTTACCTTCTAATCCAAACTTCTAGCCCAAGCTGCACATTTACTGGAGTGCCAGGTAATAAGCTATGCATTTTATACTGTTACACAAGCTGTAATAAGGTAAAAGATTTCAAGGAAGAACAGTTGTTACATTTTAGGAGCCTTGAATTGAAGCCACAATCTCTGAAATATCAAAGACGTCATTTCACCTGCAAGACTGGCATATAAACAGTGTACGTTAAGAGGCAAGTCATCTTTCCTCAAAAGTAACTTTCATAGAGAAGCAACCAGTTACGTGAAAGAAGCCATTCAGTTCTTTGAGGGGAATGGTGGGAGTAAATAAAGCTTCTATTTGAGGGAGGGATGGTGAGAAGAAATTAGATTTTGTAAATGGGTTTATTTTCACTAAGATCAGTGAAATAATTGTTTTGGCTTGATTAGAATGTATACATTTTTTTTTTAAATGGCTGTAAGAATTTGTCAGTATGCAGGAAAAGGTGCAGCCTTGCACATAAACCCAACTTCCAATCAAACTTGCTATTTCAGGGAAGTTTAGTGCTTGTCCAAGCCCTGGATCCTCAGTCCTGCAGACATTGCTGGAACTCATCTAGCTCTCAAATTGCTGCTCCTTTTTGCCAATTGTCACAACCACATAGGCATGAATAATACTGCTCAGGGAGGCTGAGATCAAGGGTGATTTTACGGCTCTGAGAACTCAGGTAAAGCGGGCAGAGGCCTATGGGATAGTCTCAGTCAAATCAAGGAGAAAGGCTATGACATGAACAAATATATTCTGTCAGTCAATGCATGGATTTGCAGCTGGCAAAGGGCTTTGTCTTCTACAGACACACAACAGTCTTCAAAGAGCACACTGCTGACAAGGAACAGCTGTGATACCTGACAAAAACAGGACAATAAGTGAAAAAAGCAAGATGGGATAGTTTTCATGAATGGAGTTGTGAGACAGATGGATATATGATTTTTTAGGACAAAGAGAAGTAAAATGATTGCATGAATACATGAAGCTCTTCTGTGGAATGCATCAGTGAGAAGCCAAAGAGGGAGATGTCAATGAACAGCTCTGGTAGCTATCCAAAAAGTAGATGGACAAAGCATTATTCGGACAGCTGGGAAGATGTCCTGGTCACGTATTTGTTCTCATAGAGGACTTTAACCACTCTGATAGCTACTGAGAAACCAATACTGCAGAGCACACACAATCCAGAAGGTTTTAAAATTGCATTAGGGATTTTTATTTTTTCTTTTCAAGGAAGTATGGGACAGGCTGTAATACATACAAAGAACTGGTTAGGCTTGTGGTAGCCACGGACAACCTACACTGTGGTAACTTGGAGATGGAAGACTTTAAAATCTTGAAGAAAGACAGGGAAACAAGCAGCAGGAGAAAGACTGCGGATTTCAGTCTATTCAGGGAACTGCTGGAAGGATTTAATAGAATATTACCCAGAGGACAGAGGAGCTCATGAAGTCTAATTTAACTTCAATGGTAAATGTTCCCTGAAGAACAAAGATGATCAAAGAAAGAGAGTCAAGTTTTGAATCAAGTGATCTAAGTGCAAGAAAATGAGCAGACATAGCAGAAACTGCCCAGGCTGGATAAAGAATGCCAACTAAGCTGAAATGCAAGAAGAAAGGCTACAAGAAGTGGAGACAGTGATATACTTATTACAAAGAACAGCTCTAGGAACATTTGAAAAGTGAACACTTTATTGGAGTTAAAACTGGAAGGTTAAGAGAGGGGCAATGGGTACCAGTGTACACGGCAGCAAAAAGAAAGCCAAGGAAAGCTTTGGCTCCGTACTCAATGGGGTGGCAGGGAGTAACCTAGTAATGAAGGAAAGACTGATGTACTTGGTCTCTTCTTTTGCCTAGAGGTCTTCAGAGGCAAGCTCTGCTACCAGATATCCTAAGTCTGTGTGCTTGGTAGCAGAGTTAGGGGATGAAAGGTGTGATCAGAAGAAAAATGGGCCAGGGACTACTTGAATAAGGTAAACATGTACAGGTCCAAAAGAAATGAACCAAACATCCAGTGGTATAGAACAACTTGGCTAAAGTCACCATGAGGCTGTTCCACTAGCTTGGAAAGATTGTGGTGATCAGGAGAAGCTCTCAGAACTAGGAAAAGCAACTAGAAAAAGACTAATCTTATTTCCCAAAAAGCGCATGTAGAAGAATGTGGGAAAATACAGCCAGCCACACCTCCATCCCTAAAAAGATCACAGAAGGCCTCAGCAAAGCCATTTCTAGACACATGAAGTACATGGAAGCAGTTGGCACAGATTTACGAAGCACAAATCCTGTATCTGACTAACCTTATCACTTTCTGTTATGACTAACTGAGGGTAAGAGGAAAGCAGTTAGGTACTTTGTATTGCTTATTTTGAGTCTGAGAAGTTTTTTTAAAAATTATCTCTTACAGTGTTCCTTGTAGCCAAACTGAGGTAATATGCATTGGAGAGGCAGACTACAAGGCAGGGTGAAAGCGGAGATCATCACATTCAGAGAACAGTAGTCAACATTTCAATGTCTGTCTAGCAGGCGGCTATGAGTGATGTTACCCAAGCTTCAATGCTTGCCGCAACAAGGGACCAGTGCTCTTCATCAGCATGTACAACTCACACAACAGGGTGAATTACCTTGTTACACCCTCATCAAGTTTGCAGGTGACACCAAAAATGGGGAGAGCAACTGATATGCTGGAGGACAAAGCTGTATTTCACAGGAAATGCACACTGGAAAAATAGGTGAACAAGAACCTCATGAACAAAGGCAAAGTATTCTGCCCAGGAAAAGTCTATCCCTATGCATCAGCATAAACCAACTAACCAGCAACTCTGCAGAAGCAGACAGGTTTACAGACAAATGCAACTCCAACTCATCCTACCAGCAGTCAACAATAACCATGTAAAGGGCAGCAAAAGCACAGGTATCAATCTCCTCTGTTCAGTGCTTATGAAGCTGTATCTAAAAAAGTGTTCAGTTCTGTGTCCAAACTGCAAAGGAAATCTTGACTAAGTGGAGAGTCCAGAGGAGGGCAAAGGTGGTCAGGGGATTCAGCTAACTTGGTGGAAAGGTAAAGAGTTCTTAACAGCCCTAGTTAACAAAATACTAAGAGCTAGGTGGTTTTGCTTGTTAATGTTTTTTAAAACCTTCTTCAGCAAATTTCAGACTAGCAGATGCAGTGTCTTACACACCTGCTCATCATAAAAATAGGTGCCAGTTGTCAGATCCATTTCTCCTCCATCTGTTTCCACGGTCATTTAAAAAATCCTGAAGTTTCTCCAAAATATGAGGGAGGAGAACTTTTATTTTCTCAGAAATCGTATCCGTCTATACAGCTAATGAATTCAGTCCATTTTTAAATTCCCCTTCAGCAATTGGGCCAAGAATCCTCACTTAATCAAATTTGCAAAACCAGGGAGCACCTCAGAGGAAAACATGTCTGGTTTTGCTTCTAATAAATACTATAAATTCTTGATACAGCATTCATTTTGTCCAGTATTGTATACTGAAAGGTGATTAGAATGTTACATCAATAAATCAATAAGAAAAAAGTACTTTTTTGAACCTAACCAACATTTCTTCACAGTTTTATTGAGACAGAATCCTGTACTTGGGGCAAAAAGCAGTACAATACTGTGATCTGCCTTCAGATCACATAGTTCCAGTACATACAGAACTGAATTCAGCCATACTGGCACAAAGTAATTAAAAATAGATAAACAACCTCTCAGAGTGAGTAGAATCAAAATAAGCACTTGCACCATTATGCTCTCTAATCTCTAAATTATCCTTCAGAAAAGGTTCCTCAAATTCCTGATATCCAACTCAAATACCATCTTCTTGTTTAAATCCCCTAATATTGTTTTAGGTTGCTGTAATCTACATTTATTACAACAATAGAATCAGGACGGGTGATTAACAGCAACCAAAATGCTAGTGTTTACATATAAACCATTCACACATTGGAGCTTGTCTCAAACACCTTTTATCCCCCAAAGATAAATATCAGGATAATATTAGCTATCCCTATCAAATCTACTTAGTATTAGGATCCATCTTCTGTTTGCTCAATATTTTCAGGCATGTTCTACAGCTTTGCTCATTTTTGAAGGCTGGTCAATTTGTAAGCAATATTCTTTCAAAACTGTCACTCTGTTTCTATCCTTGAGTAAAGTACCACATTACAAGTATTACTAAGTCTCCACAATCAAGCTGAGCATGCATCGGTTTTCATAGCATTCTGAAAGATAAATTACCTAGTCTCACCCACATGATTTTCAGCACTTTAAATTTTCAGGTTTTTTCTTCCACTTCAGCTGCTGCCACTTTCACTTCCATAGCTTTTTCCATTAGCCAGTCTCCTTGCTTTAAGTTCAATGTCACCACCAGCCTTAAAAACAGAACAATCATTTTTAAATTCAGCCAAATTAATCTCAATCCAAAGCAACATACTTAATTCTTGCCTCACTTTGCTTTGACCACGTGGCTAAGGATACCTAAAAGCATGTGTCCTGGTTTTGTCTGGAATAGTTAATTTTCTTCCTAGTATGCTGTGGTTTGGATTTAGAATACGGATAATGTTGACAGCACACTGAGGTTTTAGTTGTTGCTAAGCAGCAAAGGACTTTTCAGCTTCACACACGGTGCCAGGTGCACAAGAAGGTGGGAGGGGGCACAGCCAGGACAGCTGACCAAAACTGACCAAAGGGATATTCCGTATCACGTGATATTTTGCTCAGCATATATTTTGCAAGAAGGAAGAGTGAACACTTGCAGTGATGGCATTTGTCTTCACAAGTAACTGTTATGCGTGATGGATCCTGGCTTTCCTGGAGATGGCTGAACACCTGCCTGACAATGGGAAGTAGTGAATGAAACCCTCATTTTGCTTTGCTTGCATGTGCAGCTTTTGCTTCATTTATCAAACTGCCTTTATCTCAACCCACAAGTTTCCTCACTCTTACTCTTCTGATTCTCTCCCCCATCCAACCAGGGCAGTGAGCGAGCAGCTGTGTGGTGCTTTGTTGCTGGCTGGGGTTAAACCACTACTCCACGTTAATGCTAAGTTCAGTAATAAAGAGGCCTCACAAAGAAGTTTTTATACAAATTTTTCATCATTTCAGTTTTGGACACTGAGAACACAGGTTTTGCTACCTCAGAATTCAAACAGCATTAAATAGGAAGTAAGAAAAGAAATCCAGAAGGCTCTTTTCTGGATTTCCCCAAGGTTTCCACAGCATGGACTTTTTCAATAAGTGGTATTCCATTTCTCCATAGCAGAACATAGTTACAGGCAGGTGTTGCTGGCAGGATGCTCTCAAAATTTCTTTTGGTTACTTTACTGTCAACTTTGGCCAGAAGTCAGGCACTGATGCAAGCATCCTAGGATTCCCTAGTACCACACCACATGAGCACCCAGCCTCCACCATCCCAATTCCTGACTCTCCTCAGTTTTCAATTCAGGGTGTGCACACAAGCTGTTAAACTCGCTCTGGTGAGGAGATGAGGTCGCAGACAACACTGCACCTCACTTAACCTTCCTTCTTCCTCCTGCCCCAACCACCTCCTTAGCTAGAGTATCTCTCTCAAAATACATCTTGCAAGCCTCTAATTTCCTAGTCATAGGTACTCAGTAGGCTCCAAACAGCATGCTTAATAATACGTTTAATATTACACGCGAAGCTGCCTTAGAAGATTTCCAACATCCTTTAGCTCACCATACACCCTGGTTATTCTTCCCCTTCTCAGCTTTAAAGTAACTTCAGGTAAGCTGTAAGAGTGTCCCCTCCCATACCAAAATAATAGCTTTTTTACCACTACAAAGTTCACCCACTTCCACTCTCCAAATAAGCATGTGCCAGCTGATAAGAGATTTAGATTTACTACTGGCTGTGGCTTTTGGGGCTGGCTTCTATTAGGATCAGCATAAACAAGGAGAGTTAAGGAGATAAACAGCAGTAATGCTGGGACAGTATTTGGGATGTTGGGGAACCTCATTTCTTAAGCCAGCTTGTCATTTGAATTCATAATGAAGCAAGACAATTTAGAAACAGAGATTCTCATAACTAAACAAAGATGAAGACCTTAGCTTAGCCTCTTGTGCGCCTCCCTTCCTTTAAGGGAAAACTTGGAAATGCCCTCAGAATACCACCAATGTTTTCTGACACTACTGTCCTGGTTCTGTTAAGAACAAGACCAGTTCTCTTTTAGTGAATCTTCCTTTCAGCTAAGTTCTTCTAAGCACATTCTAAGTAATTGCACTTTTCTGAATTTAGCTACATGTTTTTTGAGACACTCACTCTGGACTGATAGAATGACCAATGGAATGCAGAAGAATCTCGAGTTTAGATTTACTACTATAGCAACCAAGATTAACTGGTAACGGGACGTATTTGCAAGGAGAGGCAGACAGAACAGGTGACTAAAACTTACCAAGTATTCCATCCCATCCAGGTCATACACCCTATAAAAGAGGGAGATCATGAGGGTCTCACTCTCTTCGACCATGGCTGGCATCTGAAGAGGATCCTGCCTGTCGTGCCTGCAACCCGAGGCCTGGTTCCAGACCCTGCATCCCTGAATCCAGTTCCAGTTTGTTGTGGAATCCCACCCAGGACTTCCAGGTGCTTGCCCTGCAGCCGCTGGAGTGACACCAACTCTACGCAGGATGGGGGAACACTGCTACCCCGGGATATTCAAGATTGGTTTTGTATATTTTGTGTATTTTCTCTATTTATTACTAACATTAGTAAAGCATTTAAAACTTTTCCAACTTGCAAAGCCTCTCTTCCTTAAGCAGGGAGGTTGGGGAGTTAACAGCGTCTGCCATGGTTTATTGTTGCCTTGCAGTAAACTTTGACAACTATCCAAGATCCTTACATTTTTTCAGCCAAAAGTCTTCGATTCTTTGCTTTGGGAAGAGTAAGTCAGCTCATATTCAGTTTTCAATGTCCACTAAAGTGTGCTTTCGATAACTCAAACAGCTACTGGAAGGCACTACATGAGTCAAAAATTAAAGTTTAATATTTTCCTTTATTCTATAAGATACTAGAGAAAAATGTTAATTCTTGAAAAAAAAAATGGAAACATGTACAAACATATAAATTACCTTTTTCCTCCTCTCTACATCTAAGTATTCTGCCACCTTTCAAGGCTGGTGAATGTGAGAAGAGACTTTCAAATGTAGGCATTACCTGCAGACAAAGGAGTGTCCATACATGATAGTCACAGAATGACATATTGCCAAAACGAGAAGCAAACCAAGAAAATAGAATACATCTGAAAAGAGAGAAGTTTATCCTACATGGAAAAATAAGTCTGAATGTATTTGTGGTCTGTGCATTGAATGGAAAGACCCATACCTCTGATCTTAGTTGCTTGCTCAGAGTAGAAGGAATGGAATAAAAGAAATTCCTATACTTATAACCAAAGGAAGAAAACATTAGTTGCCTTTATGAAGATATTTAAAATTATTTAGACAATCAGTAATACTCAGTTCTCTGAAAGACATACTATCAGGGAACAAATTACTGATCATAATACTGGAAAGCACAAATAAATGGTACAATTTTAATAGCATTTTCTGTCCTGCTAAATTACTTTCAATGAGAGTCTTTCTGTGTCTAACTATTCTGAAGAATATAGCTCTTGCCATAGATTTTCAAGCTTAGGGGATCTAGATCAAGTTCTATTACATATTTGAGAACACAGCTTTTCAGTTTTAACACCAATGTAACTACAATGACTCATTTTCTTCATTTACATCAGTGACAGGGTGGGAAGGGAGTGGAATCAGAGTGGGACAATGTGGTTCAAGAATAAGATGGTCTACAGGCAATCCATCCATTGAGAGTACTTTCACAGGCAATGGAAGTATTAGAAGAAAAGTGCTCTAACTAGTAAGAGAGTCAGATTTGTTAATAGTTTTCATTATAACTGGAGAATATGATTTCATTATTTTCTAGCTCGGAAATAAGTAGTTATGCCTGAAAAGGGACAATGACAGAGGTGCAAAACTCTCTTTGAACTTTTTTTAAAAAACATTAAATCTACTTCAAATTTCTATTTATACACATAGCTGTGATGCAATTATGGTGGCTATGCAAAACACAATGAAAAAATAAGAGAGACAGCAAAAACTTCTATTGGAGTAAATATTCCACGAGTGTAGGATTTACAAGCTGTCATTCATGCAAAAGAGACTTGTACAGACCTCCACCATCGGTCTGGAATGAGTTTCCATTTCTGACAAAGCAGAGGTTGAAGAAAGCAAAAAAAATTGAAAGATAGAGTGGCAGCAGATTTTTTCCTTTACAGAAAAAACTGCATGAACCACCTCTGTGTTACTGATTTAATATTTTTCATTTATGACTAAATATTTTCTTTAAGTTCCCTTCTGCTATTTTTGTCCATTTACACTTGAGAGTACAGAGGTTTTAATTTTTTGGCTCACTAATTGAAAAGTATTGATCTGGTACAACTGTGACAGTGACCTAGTCCTCTTTCGCATTTTAAAAACTTTTCATTCCACCAGTTTAAGTGTACTGCCTTCTCTTGTATCAGTTAAACAAAGACCTGATCAAAAACTTGTCTAAAAGTGTAGTCACTGAAACTCTCTTTTTGTTCGTAGGGTTGCCTTAATTCCTGTGCTCTTTCACAGGCTGTGATACCCCATTGCAACACTAATAAAGTTTTTCACTTTGATTATTATACGACAACAGCAAAACCATTAGGGGGTGGAAGAAGTTGGAAGAAATAAAGGTGTATGAGAAACATAACCTACCTGAGGATCAGGACTGATTCTAGCAACCTTATTTTGGCTTAAAATCCTCTTGCAGAAGTGGGAAGGCATGGCAGAACTCTCGTGATCATTGTGAATATAAATATTTTCCACTATCAGTTAACTTCTACCATTCCATGGCCAGGCTAGAACAAGCAGAGGCAATAAAACAAGATGATAAAACTTTGGAATGAAGACTGAAAGGAAACAAATTTAGTTAGGGAGCAAGGAAAGAGAACCCAGAATACAACTTTTACGTTAGTGCACAAGAAAAAATTAATTCTTGAAAGAAGAAAGTATTGCAGTAGATCAATCAGATTACCTGCAAGATACATCACGTAGCTTAATAAATTCATAACCAATTGCTATTCCCACAGACAAGAAGCAAATGATCGAGGCTAGCCAGGTCTGACACTGGTCTCAGTGACTCTGTTCAAAGGCAGCAAGAACAACCTGTTTTGTATGTTCTTTCCTCTTCTTGGTGTGAGATCTGCTCTTCAGCACTTTTATAAATTAGACTTCAAACATTCTCTGTTTCAGCCAAGTTCAGGGGAATCAGTGTTTTGAACCTATGTAAACACCATAATAGTAAAATTTAAAAAGTGACTGAATTAAATTGCCTACAATTATGGGGTATTACTAACCTAAACTTCTTGCATCCTGACCTCTGCCACAGGGCTAGCAAAACTCTCCCTGGAATGGTGTGGCAAACAAGTCAGTTTGGAACCAGACATTGTGATCACAGGAAACTAAAAAATAAATACATATACATATACATATAAGATCCATTTTCAAAAAGGGTGCAAGTGGTGTTGAGAAACCAGTTAAGTTTCATACTTGAACACAGACCAGTTTGAGAAGGGACTCTGTTCTGTGAAGCAAAACAGAAATGCACAGGAAAAATAAGATACCATGATCACAGCACTGAACTCTATTATAATGAACAACCAAAGAAACAAAATTAAGTTTATTATTTATATTCCTGTCTTCACTGGCATTACAAAGTCTTCACAATCTTGAATATTTGAATTACTTTCATGTATACTAACACAAGTGGAAATTATTACACCTATTTTAAAGTACATTTTAGTGTTCTTTTTCCAACCTGATATAACATAATACATACCTATATATTTTTCCAGTGCACCGTGGTATAATTCTCACTGAGAAGGGGTGATACATGCAAAGCAAATGTTTAATCTCTCCTGGGTAAGAGGTCACTTTCATGGGAAATTCATTTCATAACAATTTCATATCTGTGATACTTTAAAATGATCTTCCAGTATCACAGAATGAAACAGAAATCTTCTTGGGGAATAATACTACATTTCTGCTTAAGATTTAGGTCATCTATGTTCTGAAGAGCTATGTTTCTGTCAGAATGTAAAGGTGTCCTTAGTGGATTGAAAAGGGCGCAATAATAAAACTATCTGAACTAGGGAATGTGTGCAATAGGAAATAATTTCGATAGGACACAATGGAACATAAATTGAAGGTTATAAATGCAAGCATTATAATAACTTCTCAAGAAAAGAAAAAGGTAGTAGATGCATATCACAAATTATCTTATTAAAACAAGGAAAAGCTGGAGAAAGGAGAAAAGGAAAAAAAGATTATATTCAGTATGTAAGAGAAACACTTCAGCAAATACTCTTCCTGTGACCTCTGAAAAATTTTCAGAACAATCTGCTTTTTCTGCCACTTCATATCAAGGAGAAGACAGTGAGCCCCTACAAAGAATACATGGTACTATTTTTGAATTCAGGATCACGAGACTGCTGATAATTCACAATAAATCTTATAGATTTATTGCTTTAAAAATTGCTCTTATTTTAAAGGGCATGATAATGAACTTCATACAGAAACAGCTTTTAGGAACTTCCATTAAACTTTGGGTACGAGATGTTTCCTGTGCTGTTTATTCGTGCATAGGCAGAAAAATGGATTTTTGGAATTCCTTTATAACACTTCAATGAAGAAAGAGAGCCAAGAAGTTACAAGCAAGGCATACTATAGCTGTTGTTTTTCCAAATGCCTTTTGTTTGAATCATCTTAGAGAACGCACCTATAAAACTTAGGCATTTTCGGTTACTGCAAATTTCACTTCTTACAAGCATCAAAATAATCAATGTCTTTTCCAGTTTTTTTTCCTCATGACATATTCTAACCTACCACAACCTGCAGATTCATTTGTTCTGTTATTTAGACTGAAAGTTTATTAAAAAGTCACACTTTACATGTGGTTGTTTAGTTCTTTACTGAAAGGACTCATGAAGTTGTCTTGGATTGCAATTTACACTGGTCCCCACATTAGTTTTAGAATCCGTCCTTCAGAATATTATGTCGCTATTTTTAATCACTATATGCTGCTTTGCTTCGAGTCCTTTAATTGATTTTAAATTCAATGAATCTGAAAAGTAAAATTGACAAATATTCTATTAGAAAGTCTACCTTAAAAAAATAAAGGTCTTTTCTTCATCCTTTTATCCTTTTTACATTGGAAGTGGATAAATAATAAGACATTTCAGGCAGCAGAAGACCATTTTAAATAGCAAGTACTGTAGCAGGTTAACCTTGGGCAGCTGCCAGACACCTACCCAGCTGATCTCTCACTCTCCCTCTTCAGCAGAACAATGGAACAAAATAAGATGGTAAAACTCATGGGTCAAGATAAAGACAAGGAGATTCCTTACCAGTTATCAACACTAGCAAAACAGACTTGACATTGGCAAAATTTAATTTATTGCCAGTTAGAACTGGGTTAAGAAACAAAGACAAAAATTAAAACACCTTTCCCCACCATACTCCCTTCTTCCCAAGCTTCACTCCA
This sequence comes from Pampusana beccarii, assembly GCA_013399365.1. Classification (NCBI taxonomy): domain Eukaryota; kingdom Metazoa; phylum Chordata; class Aves; order Columbiformes; family Columbidae; genus Pampusana; species Pampusana beccarii. The sequence continues at coordinate 84,413 of VWYH01003125.1, read as the reverse complement.
TCATTCCCAATTCTGTCTCCTTCCCCATGATATACTGTTTAGTCAGCAAATTATTATACAGCCATCAATGTATTGCGTAATGTAGTCTGATAACAGTTAGGGATATGACAACTAACAAAGATAAGGGCCTAGCTGCATCCTTGGTGGATGAGATAATGGCAACTTTCAGCACACAGGAGGAGGACAATCCGGTTATAACCAGCTCAGCAGTTTGGGCCTCGACCAACTCAACATACCAGTCCAAACGTAAAAAGTGCACATTGAGGAAGACTGTGAGCCTTCATTCCAAAGACCCCGGCCCACGACCACCAGGTGGCAGCGCGCATTTACCAAGAGGAGGAGCCCTGTGATTATAATAGCCATGCCTATTACTGGGACTAATTGTACTAATCCAACCCCTATTCTGAATTTGTATGATGTGTTAACATAAAAAATGGCTACCTTCTGAAACAAAGAAAGGCATGCTTTGGAAAAGATTCCCACGCCCACTGGCGCCAGAATAAACATACCTACTTAATAACTCATCTCGAGTTATAGAGTTTATTCCACACGCCACCCGTTAGTGGTGCAGAGGGATGGGGAACGGGGGGGGGGCTGCAGTGAGCCCATACCAGCTCCTCTCTTCCCCTCCTTTCTCCTCACGCTTTTCCCAGCTCCAGCCTGGGCCCTTCCCAGGGGCTGCAGGGAACCCCCTGCCCCAGCGGGGTCTCTCCCGGGGCCGCATGGGAATCTCTGTGGGGACGCCGGGAGCAGCTCCTGCCCTCCTCCTGCTCTCCCCTCGGGGCTGGCAGGGCTGTTTCTCACTCGGTTTCCCTCAGCCCTGGCTGCCGGGCAGCGTTTTGCCCTTTCTTCCCCAGACTTTCTCTGAGGCGCCCGCCCGTGGCTGAGGGGCTCAGCTGTGCCCTGCCCTGGGGCCGCTGCAACCGGCTGTGTCCGGCATGGGGCAGAACCGGCCGCTCCTCACAGGGGCCAACCCGGCAGCCCCCGCGGCTGCTGCTGCCGGGGTCTGGACCTGGTACAAGCACCACAAATGCAAACATAAAAAAGCATAAGGAAAGAGGCTCTTATTAGAAATAGTTGAGCAAACTTAGCCGTGAACATGGGTGATAATGAAAGAAGAGACGTTAACATGCTTATTCTAGAGTCGGAGAAAGATCAGAGTTTGTCTGTTAAGTAAGCAGAAATTAGTAGCTGCACAGCTGGGCAGTGGAACAAAGAACAATTTTGAGTCAGTAAAAGAAGTTGAAATGACACATTAAAAATGTTCTATAATATGCTAAATTAACAGCTTAAAGCCAAGAAATCATTGCAGTTCCTTGCATAGTGACAAAATAAGTTTTATTTGCAGCACTTGCATAAACTTTAAAAATATTTACACCAATCCATACTATTTGAACATGTGTTTAGGAAGGGTAAACTACGTTTTGAAGTTACAGACTGCTCAAGAGATTATAAGTGAAGATTCAACTGTTATGGATATTTACAGCAGGTATATTTATCGGGATGAATATTTTGCAAAACTATGAACTTACACAGACAATAAGTGTTTATAGTATACCTACATACTCTCGCTGACAGAGAGCTGCTTGAGCCCATCTGCAATTCAAGGTCAAAATGAGGCCTGATTTGAAAGGAGAAGACCCTTCACAAAACAAACAAACAAACAAAAAAACAACAAGCAAACAAAACCTCTTAAAGCTCTTACTTCAAGTGATCCAGTTTTGAAAGGAAAGTTCTTAAATAAAGAAGTGCTGTCTTTCCTCCTTATTTCCTATAAACTCTCAGGAGTTTATCCAGTTTATCCATGTTGTAAACTGTCCTGGTTTTGTTAAAAACAAGACCAGTTCTCTTTTAGTGATCTTTCCTTTCAGCTAAATTCTTCTAGGTGGCAGTACTTTTCTGAGTTTTTGCCTGAATATTTTTCCTAGGATGTGGTACTCAGTGCTGATAAGAAGACCAATGGAATGCTGAAGAAGCTCATGTTTGGATTTATTACTA
>VWYH01003125.1:0-82404 GCA_013399365.1 Pampusana beccarii | reverse complement strand
GCACCTGCTGGAGCCACACCAGCTCTGCCCACCCAGCTCTGCTGCTGCTGGAGTGATGCCAACTCCACATCAAGCATTCAAGATTGGGTTTGTATATTTTGTATATATTCCCCATTTATTAGTGGCATTAGTAAACCCTTTAAACCTTCCAACTTGAAGTCTAAGTCTCTCTTCCTTCCCTATTATCTTCCTGTCATCTTTCTGACCTAGAGGAAAGGGGTGATGGGAGGTAAGAGGGTAACAGGGAGCATTTGCCACCATTTATTGCTGCCTTACTTTAAACCTTAACAGGTTTAACCCCAATAGGCAGCTAAGCATCACACAGCCACGCGCTTACTCCTCTGCAGTGGGATAGGGAGGATAATGTGAAAGACTCATGGGTTAAAATAAATTACTGTTTGAAAGGTAAAGCAGAGCAAGATAAGGAATTAATTCACTACTCCTTGTCGGTAGGCAGAAAAAATTATCCTGAGCCACTGCCATCATGATATCTCACTGTAGGTTCAGAGAGTCAAATGTGCAAGACTAGCAGTACAGAAATTTGGGAAAAGAGCATCTTGTCTCACAAAAGCAGTGGAACAGTTTGCCTAATCTTATTTATAACCAACTCAAGGTTGCTTTACCAGTTAGTGTAGCTTGAATATCTGTTTGCCATTTTTTAGAAGTACTTCATCTACCATTTTTCCTTGAATTACAGTTCTACCAATCAGCTCTTCTCCTAACATGAAATCACAAATTTTGAGTCAAATTCTCGGCATTGAGCCTATACCTAGCTTAATACACGTCTAAACCTATAATAATGGACAACACAAATTAAACCAATTTGTATAAAAATTGAAGACCAACTTGAATCCTGTACCAGTCCAGTCTTTTACTTCAAGCGAAACTTAATCATCGCAAATGTCCAGTGAAAATAGGATTCTGGAAGTAGCAAGTGGAGGGCAAAAAGGACAACAGTCAATTATTCCCATTCCTTCTTTGACATTAAATTAATACGGCACTAGGAGTAGCCTCCCAAGTCATTACTAATGTAAATAAGTTTAAGTCAGAACACTCCATGTTTTTCCTCCAACGCTAGGAATACCATTTGCATTTCCCATATTTTCACAGCTCTTACTACTGTTAGTCTCTAAATTGAAGCAGAAGAGGTTGCAGCTCTATGAAGATTTACAGTTTAATGGTTTAACACGCTTCTGAAAGGCACACAAGTAACAGAATTCAGGAACTCTGAAAGCAGGAAAATCTCTTCCAAATGAGTTGGTATTACCATAAGCAATAAGCAAATATTTTGAATGTTCTAACAGCATATTCCTTTATTCTCATATTACATACACCAAGGCAATTTAAAAAGCCACTTTATCTCTGAAGCCTGCTGCTGGTTTATTTTTCTGAAAAGTGTTCTCATCAATACAACCATGGACTCAGCAAAACACTTGTGCAGTAGGTCGCTAGACCTCTCAAGTATCGAATTCTATTTAGAATAATGAAAGGTGATAAATATTTCAGTAGGACCTTTATGCTTATGCTCTAGAGCAGGTGTGTCAAACTTATTTCCACTGTGGGCCACATCAGCTTCATGGTTGCCTTCAAAGGGCTGAATGTAATTTTAGGACTGTATAAATGTAGGAGTAGTACTACTATTAACTGCTCCTACATTCAGCCATTTGAAGGCAAGCACGAGGCTGATGTGGCCCCCGGTGAAAATGAGTTTGACACCTCTGCTCTAGAGAATGTCTAATGTCAGAACAGAGCATACTCTAATGTATTAATCTGTGTGCCTCGTACACCCTCCCTTGTCCCATAGTTCATGTCTTCTTTTCTCTGTCAGTAACCTTTTTATAAGACACCATTGCCCATTGCAATCCAGGCAAGCCGTGTTTCTCACTTCTATTTCAAAATATTAACTTGGTAAACATAAGCATAAGCAGAACCCTAAATTACTCCCCCATGACAATTTAGGGTTGATAACATGAATGAAGGTTGCAAAAGTTATTTTGAAACACTGCCAAAAATTTCTTACTGAAGAATACAGACCCAGGAAATATCAAGTCAAATATGATCAACCACACTTCAAGGAAAACGAGATCTGAAGCTCTCACTGGTGCTAGATAATGTTAAGTGCATTGACTATGTAACTTCAATTTTATAGTCCTTGTGTCCTGTAAAACTAAGTAATACATGTTGTATGCAGTTTACTGGGATCATATATAGTACAATTCAATCTAATAAATTATTCTTTATAATAATATAAGTTGTTTGGTTTTGGGTTTGTTTTTGCTTTTTCCACTGGATGATTTTCTTCCACTGCACAAGTCTAGAAAATAGTCAGTCATGAACAGCATTTTCTTACAAGTCATGCAGTACTGAGACAATCTGATAAAAGGTAACTGTTTCATTATTCTAAAGGTAACAATTTAACTTAAATCTTGCTTAATTTTTCTGTAAGCAACAAGAAGTACTAAACCAGACTCAGCCTTGATGATCGCAGATTCTAACAATCATTCACATAACTTGGCTAGATGACTGAACCTGTATGTAATAAGAAATGCAGTTTACATCTTAATGCTTGTATATCAGATGTATTAACTCATTCCTCTCCTTCTATTCTGTTCAGGGCCAGTGCTTTCGCTAAAGTGAATGGCAAGTATTTGACATTAAGAACAGCCTGTTGTAAAACATTCAAGAAATAGCTATAGTTGTCTTTAGCACACTGAGGATGACAGGAACTGGGGTATATTAATCTGATGCTGTAAATAGATGCTTTTAACACAATACATCTATTCACTGTAACATTCAGGCTGGTGCTATGGGTATTGCCTGTTTTATTTTACCTCAATTTATATTGCATTCCTTTAAGAAGAGAGATGAGTTGTAATGAAGCCCTTGGAAAGAGGAGAGGGCTGTTTCTGAGGGACTTCTGAATATACACAGGGAGAGATATTTAGGTGGTAGGGTGTGTTAGCCACAAGGAGCTGTAGAGACTGAAACACTTGGAAAATCCACAGCCATGTCTCAGAGGCAACTGATAATTTTCTAGGGACTAAAAGGAAGTTCTCCACTTCACTACAGATCAAGAAGTTAATGCATTGCCTGAAACGAAGCCTGAAAATAGCAACTCACCTGTAAAGGCACAGTAAGCAAACAATAATGACTATTTGGCTTCTGAATTTCTGTTTTCTCTGTCACTGTGTTCTCTCCATTTAAAAAGTATTATAGTTCTTTTTTAAGATTAATTATATTAATATTGAAAGCCCTTTAGTCTCCTTTTGAAAGTTTATAATAAAGAGGTCTATACAGGTATTCTGCAAAGCTCTGACCAAGCTATGGCCCCACACTATGCTGCCATCTCACGACAGATACTTTCTTCACTGGATTATATGTTGTCGTCAAATTGGGAATAAAGACTTTGTACAGAAGTCTGTTAGTGAAGTCAATGGAGCAAAAGACATCAAGAACTGTTAGAAAGCCCAGAGCTGATTTTGCTATTAGTCAAAGTACAAATATTCACTTGAACAATCCTCAGTCCAAACCCACACAGTTAGAAAACAGTTGGAAGAGCAATGACCTAGCAGAGGCCATTAGCAAGGTGGTAGGGATCCTAACAGTCTCAGATTTACCCAAACACAAAGAAGTTCCTTAATACAAATGTGAAGAATAAACAAACAACTAAGAACTACTTTTCTACCCCCTGAGAAAGCTCTCACACAGATATCCTCCTCTTTAGGGTCCCAGGAAGACAAAGGCACCTGGGTAATTTCTGTAATGCTCTAGTGACTGCTTTAGCTAGAAAAAAACAAGCTTCCTGTAAACTCTGTTCTTCAGCTACTTCAAAACAGCTTTTCTAGTCAGTTGCTTATTTACAACGTCCTCACCTCTGAAAGAAAGAGCCAACAGAGCGTCCGTAACTGCCAAGGGGCCACAGAACTGCATACTCAAGCCTATTAAATCCAGAAAGGAAAAAAGGAGCAACTATGTAACACCACTGCAGACAGTCAGGACACTGAAGTTTTTATACGAAGAATTAAGTTGTGTGAGTACAGACAGAAGCATATATGGGATACCTGTAAAATCTGAGGGACAGATAAAGGCAGCAGGCTATTGCCATTTTCAGCTGACCACCTCGGGCCCAGATTTTTACATTGTTAACCATAACAGATTACCAGTTGCTGGGATCCTGAATTCAAAGCCATCTCCACTTTTAACGAAAGGAGGATCTTGTAAAGGACAGCAAAAACAACACTGGCCTTTATAGAACTGTTTCAATTTCTTTTTTTTCTTCCAACTCAGGAAAAAAAAAAAGCGTTTGCACTCATATCCTTTTATTATGAGGTAATTATAATAAGTGTCACCCAAGATGATTGGGAAGTTTGAAAAGGAGATAGATCACCTTCTGAGCAAACCCAAGCCTATATTTGGGAGTAATCACTTAGTCTCTCCAGGGTGGCTTAGACTCTAGAGATCTGTGACAGAAAACACTTGCTAGTTAGCAAGTTATCCAAGTGAGTTCATTTCAAAACATAGAGACCCAGTCACATAAATCTTCCATTAGAAATATTGTTAGGATGTGCAGAAAGAAACATTACCTCGATTAATGCAATTAGGCTCTTTCGATTAGGTGCTTGTATTAGATATAGAACTACTGCTGAATGAGAACTGTATTTTGCATTGCAACAGTTCACCATGTTTCTTACACATAAGCTACAGACAGTGAGAGGACATGAGGATATTCAAGGTTGACCCAGAGATGGGCAGTTCAAGGACAAAATTTAAATTCAAAGGTAGTTCAAGGAAGAAACACTTGGTCTGATCTTTTGCTATTCTGCATATGTTCTTAACAAAGTATTCTTATTCACTCAGCTGGCATTAAGTAGCATTTTCTACTGAACTTGCTTGGAACAATGGTTACTGAGTGAATAATTATGCTCTCCATACATCAATATTCACAATCGATATTACACAGTATAAATCTCAGTCTCCTTTCTGTTGAGAAAGCTCTACTCTGAAGATGAATCACAGTCAACTACTGTTTCAAACATTACTTGTATTCTACATTTAAACTCGAATTAAACTGCCTTGAACTTTTGTTTTTAAAAAAGTATCATCAAAATACTGTTATGACTATTTATAACATTGACAGTTCTTTACTTGCCATATGCTTTGGTTACATATTAAACCTTTTTTTTTTGACAGAGCTATACAAATTATGACAATGACAACGCACTGCTGGACTACAAGCAATTATAATACTTTAATCCTTCATTATGAAACTGCAGAAGTGAAAAAAACTGTGGTTTTGTTTTAGTGACTGGCTGTCAGAGTACAGTTCCACAGCCCGTACACCCAAGCACTTGAAATACTAAAACCAGAATCTAAAACCAGAATATTAATGATGTAGAAGATCCTAATGCATTTTTTTTCTCCCTTGTGAGCAGGATTGAATGAGAAAGGTTTGTGCTTTTCATAAAAAAGAATGTAAGTGTCTAGGGTTCCAGCTTAGAGCCTGTGCTCATATTGTGGGATCCAACAGAATCATGCTAGATGAACTCTGATAAGCAATACTAAATATCACAGTGAACACCCATCAGAAAAACTACTGCTATCTCATAAGAACCATCTGATACCATGTCATGGTAGCCCACTAATGAAGGGTAAGACATTTACTTGAGTTACTTTAAGCCCTCTGTGTTTAAGAACTGTTATTTTTTCCTTTGTACAACTAGGCTTGAAGCTGTCTTTAGATGATCCTTATCTAAGATCCTAGGTAGCCTTAAATCTCTTTAGGGTGCTCTCTGAACACATTAACCTCAATTTACCTACATTTAGACTAACTTGTAGTTGCAGAATATTACCTTCCAGCAAGCTTAAAAAGGAGATAAAATTTGGCCATGGTGAAGATAAAATTTGGTCATTGTACAGATAAGAGTCAGCTAAAATAATGCAATATGTATTCATATTAGTGTTTTTCAGAACACAGCATGGCCTTCTGAATTACCTTATAATGTACAATCTCTAGCATCTGAAACAAAAACTGTGATATAAATAGCCAGGAACATGGCAAGAAAGATTGCTTTGGATGGGGCTACTGTACACAAGGGAGGAAGGCATGTGTGAAGACCTAGTTGTCTACTGAAAAAAAAGCCAACATATTCAGCACAAAGGAGGAGTCACAAGTAGAATCTTCCACAGTTAGAGTTCTGGCTCTATTAAATATGGTAGTATTTAGATACACCCACCTGGACACCTCTTAATGTTTGTTGTGTTTGCATCAAAGTAAACTTATGTGTCTTATGGGACTGTGTCTGCACTGCAGGCAACAGCAAAGTTCAGAGAAACAGGGATGAACAAAAGCAAAAATACACCTAGCAAGTTTCTAAACACATTACTGAGCTGATGATTGATACAGTAAAAGTACAGACAATTTTGTCCGCTTCTTTTCTAAGGAGGAAGTACTCACTACGTAAGCCATCTTCTTATGGCAATCTAAACTCAGAGTATCCCAACATGAGCACAATTTTGACCAATAGAGGCTGTTTCCTAAAAGGATTTTTTTTTTTTTTAAGCTGTATATAAAGAGATCATAGCTAGCAAATTGTTATAAAGTGTGTTTATATGCAGAACACTTGAGTGAAATGAGTTACTAGCCATTAATTCCCTAGTACATTTAAGAATATTTAAATGTAAAATAATCTCCTGTAAATATAAATCACCTTTAGAAAAGTTGTATATGGCTGCTAAGAAGCCCTATAATGTACAGATATCACTTCAAGTAATCTAATACTGTTATAGCTATCTAATTAAGTTTGAAATTAAGCTGTGTGGATTGCTAACCTATTTTGTGGCAAATTAAAAGGTGGGGTTTTTGTTGGTTTTGGTATTTGGTTTTTGGTTTTGTTTTGTTGTTGTTGTTTCCTTATGTTTGTTCATTTTTTCTTGTATATTGATCTGATTTGAAGAGATTTCTTAGATTAGCTAAGATATTACTCAATAACTATTTACTAATCTCTAATTAGCATTTTTTTAATTCTTACATTTTGAATTAAACATGCTTGAAGTCTAATCTCTGTAACTGCAATTAGAAGCACTTATTTACTACATTTTGTGCTAATGAGTGTATTGTTATAAAATCGTTTATCATCAGATATTTCACAGAAGAATGATTGAGATGATAAAGTGTATGTGGCAATATATATTTGGAAAACGCTTTTAGCTGCAGGCTGTTGGTTTTGTTTGATTGATTGATTGTTTTGTACTGAGTTTTCCTCTAATTTGATACAAACCCAACATTAGTCCCAGTTTTAGCAATCTAGCAGTTTATCCAAAGAGCTCAGTACGATAAAGACTAATAGACCTCTGTCTGCAACAGAGGGCATTCTACCATGAAGTTGTGGCTGTGACACTTCTGCTTATTAAAAAGAACCAAAGATTCTTATTCCTTTCTCTCAACTAATATAAACTTTTAAGCCAATGAGGAGTTTGCACACTGATGCACACTGTACAGACTGGCAGAATTCTCTTTACTTCTTGCTTTTAAAGATAATGAAAATACAGTCATATAACAAGCAAGTTTCTTTAAAAAAGTCCTGTTACATGAAGTAAACCACCAAAGCCAAAAGCAGTACAAACCTGTATTTAACATCTGGCTAAGATGATTCACATGCATAGAATGCAAAGACAGTTCTGATCAGTCTGTGTTTCTGTGCCTTACCATGGTTGCCATTTACATTTTGCACTTAAGATGAGAACTAAGAACAAGCTAATGTTGCCCAGCTATTTGCCAGGAAAGCTCAGGAAAGAGAAACAAGTTAAAGATGCCAAGGCGCTCTGGTGGGTACCTTGTCTTTTTACTACTGCAGGAATATATGAAGGAGGCTACTCCTGCATGTTGAAAAGCTATACCAGAGAGGGTCCACCATTTAGGCCATTTCATTGTCACTTAGAAAAGCCCAGCTTCTCAACTGCATGTTTCTGGAGCATAATGAAAGAGATAAGGGCAGGCTGTTCACTGCAGATGGTAGATCTTGCAATTGGGTGAAATACAGTATTGCCATTGCCATCAACTGGCCACAGGCTGTGTACTGAGTTTACAAGGCCTCAGAACTGAGATTTGTCACAACTACTATGTTTGACCTCTTCTTGACCTGCCTGTAGCATTCTTTCACTTGGCTAAGGTGTGACTTTTTTTTTTTTTAAGTAATCAGATGCCTATTGCTGATTTGTTTTGCTTTTGTTTGTCTTTATATTGTACAACCACATTTTTATCTAGACAGCAGTAACAAATATCTAGTCTTTGCAAAAGGGCAACGAAGCTGGTGAGGAGTCTGGAGCACAAGTCTTATGAGGGGCAGTTGAGGGATCTGGGGCTGTTTAACCTGGACAAAAGGAGGCTGAGGGGAGACCTTATCACTCTCTACAACTACCTGTAGCAAGGAGTCCATCAGTCTTTTTTCCCAAGTAACAAGTGATAGGACGAGAGGAAATGGCCTCAAGTTGTGTCAGCGGAGGTCTAGATTGGATATTAGGAAAACTTTCTCACTGAAAGGGTTGTCAGACATTGAAACAGGCTGTCCAGAGAAGTGATGAAGTCACCATTCCTGGAGATATGTAAAAGATGTGTAGATATGGTGCTTAGGGACAAGGTTTAGTGATGGACCTGGCAGTGTTAGATTAACGATTGGACTTGAAGTTTTTAAGGGTCTTTTCCATCCTAAGTGATTCTATGATTCTACGATCTCATTCTACAACCAACATAACAAAGCAGTATAGAGAAGTGAGGCCTGATGTGACAGCGGAGGCCTTAAGTAAATGAGGTGTAGATATACCTGTTGTACAAGCATGGGATGATGAGGAATGAGACACACGCATGGCACTGGAAACCCCACAGCTACAACCAACTTTGTGGTCAATTAAGGAAATGCAGGATGGATCTGGAAAAGCCTGGGATATCACTTGTCAGATACCCCAGACCACGAAACAAAATCGATCACTAGGAACTCTAATTACAGTTACAATGAGACATCATTGTAGCTCAGGAGACAGAGATTAGCTTAAAACTAACCTGTATTCAATCTTCTATCTAATCTGTATGTATTCAAGGGAAAACAAAATATTTCAGCATCTCTAAATCAGTCTGCTTGTCCACCAATTTCTACTCTAGAAAAGGGAGTATTCTCATTTTTTCCCCCAAAAGGATATGATTCTTCACCTTCCAGAGAAGCTGAGAAAAAGCAATTGATTAATTGGAATGAGGTCTAATTGCAAGTCTTGAAAAAATATGATGAAAACAAGTATATCATAATGCAGTAACTTTAATGAGCTTGCAACGTGGAGTTTTTTAGTTAATTTTAAAGCAACCTTACAATGATGACTAGTATTTGAATGTAACGTGAGAGAGTGTTTTGATAGCGGGAAATAGTCAAGGTGTTCTTGTTTTTATATGAACGAGGGTTGAGCACAGTGATGAATATTTTTTTTGCCCCACATTTTAATCCTAACCACCAATCTGAAGTGCTAAGCAAGGAATGATCGAAGGTCCTGGTCCTCAAAACAGTATTTTGGAGCTTTCTTATAGTAACTGCCTGCCTTCATAGTGCGTACTGTAGATCTCTCTAAAGCAGTGTCCTGATCATCCTACTATGTGGGTCCACCTCCACAAATTTGACCTCAGGTTCTACATATCTCATCCTCTCAAGCCTATCTTGACAAACATTTCCTGCTTCATGCAGAATACACAGTGTGTGCTCAAACATCCCGTTTCCTGGGTTTCCTACACATCTATTAAAAGTAAACAAGGCTCACCATTAGTTCTTGCATCACCTCTTCTTCTGAATACCTTGCAGTCTTTATTCTGCTTCTGGCTCATGAGCAGCAAGTTGTGATTTCATCTAAACTACCCCATGCACAGCTCAGGAAATCTACAGGTATACCTATGCAGCCAGAACAAGTCCATCCTCCTACAACTGGATGTCTTCACCCATCTTTGCTATTTAACAGTTTATAACACTTCAGCTTGTATAAAACAGCCAAAGAACATGAAGAGATGTTCTGTTACTGAATGAAGTTAAGCACTGAGTTAGACAGGAGGAATGAGGTTGGTATTAATTTTTCCAGGCTGGGGTTTTTTGTTTTGTTTTGTTTTGTTTTGTTTTTGTACAATATCATGATATTGCTTCCATTAGCGAATTTTGAAAGTGTTCAGAAGACCAACTCTTAAGAGACCAGTCACTGAAGGAAAAAGTTTTTTTGTAATTAACATTTTAAGGTGCAAAACAGTTCTTATTTATCCTTCTTGTACTGAAAGCACTGTTTTTCGCTTATTTATTTTAAGGGCTGGGTTATTCCCTCCCTCCCTCCCCCTAAGACCCAGAAAAAAAGTTATAGATTTTATTGTTCAATGTTTTCTATAATTTAAAAATGTAAACTAGAAGTATCTTCAGTGAAAATGTTCCTATTAATATTTCAGCTAAGCTTCACAGCAAGACATACCTCTTCGTAAGTACATGAGAAGGTCATTAAAAATGCTTGCAATTTAATGGTTTGCTGATAACAGTAAAATGTGAACATTTTCATATAATTCATTTTATGCATTTCTGGCAAGATATGTATGGAACAGGTGGAGGACATCTTTCCCTTACATCGGAAATGTCAACCCTTCTATTACATTGTACATATGATGTCTCATTTCTCATTCGATTCCAGTTGGAATTAAACTGGTTAACACACCAAGATTTTCTGAGTTTAACATAGAGCCTCTTGTAGATTAAGTTCTCAGAAGCACAGGAGATAGTCCTTTTTTTTTTTTCCCCTGCTTCTACAGAATGTGGCTACCTTTGATGAGGACTTCAAATATCAGTACACAAGAATGTCAACATTCTGTAAGTTGAATAATTAAATCAAATAAGATTTTATAAAATTAACATAGACCAAGAAGTTTCAAAATCAAGAAAGAGAGGAAAGAAAAAAAGAAAAAAAAAAAGCCATGGGAAGCATGAAGACCCCTAGAGACTTGCCCTCATTTTTTGTTGGGAAAAGTAGCATACAACTGACAAATGGCAATATAAACCAGACACAGGCACATAGTATCTTGTCACATCTGATTGCAGCTGAATTCATTAGGACTGATTGAAGTACAGGGAAGGTTGCTGAAGGTGTGTCAAAGTCAAACTAGACAAAAACATGGAAATTAAAATTTCAATGGGCTTAACATCAGTTTCCTAAGGATTTTTACATGAAAAAGTCATAAAGTTCATCCAAGGGCTTCTTAGAAATTTATAAACCCATCTTCCCTCCATCTGGCAGTCAGCTTGCAGAATTTAGCTGACAAAAGCCACTTTATTCTCTGTGTGAGGTCTCCATATTTTGGAGGATTTCATGTAACACTTTAAAAACTTTGAAAATTGAGTCATAACCTATACATCCAGACTATGTGGAAATCAATATCAGAAGAATATTTCTGCCAATATTTATTTATGTAACATAATTTAAGTTCATTTTTGTACAAAGTTCAGGTAAGCTGAGCTAGTCTAGAACATTATCTGCTTTGAGAACTGATCAGAGACTGCTTCTATTCTTTCGATAAGAAGAAATGTTTTGAAAGAAGTATTTGTGAAAACATTGTCAAGAAAGACTATAATTATGTAAGCCCAGAGTATATAACCAAAAAAAAAAAAAAAAGGATATAAAATGCAGTCCTGTGACACAAAGATACATTGAATCTGGTTTGCTTTTAGGAATCCTGTGCGTCTTTCAGTTTAGTTAATTGGAATTAAGCATACTATTCTGTCAGCAGTTTACTTTGAAGTGGGAAAACAGAAAGATGACAAAAAGAGAAGCGTGTGTCAACCCCAACAGGTAATACTAACAAAAGCCATAACCATTATTAGAGACAAAGCCAGAAATCCTCCAGGGTGTTGTCAACAGCTCCTGCCATTTGTCATATTGTGACTGAACCTAACATAAGATCCATATGGTAAGCACTGAATCACAGGAGAAAGATTTCAGTGCAAAACACAGTGATTTATCCATGAAGGTTACCAAACACATGAGGAGCCTTTTGTTGTTAAAGTAAGAAAAACCTTCACCATGAATAGCAGATGAAAGGTAGAACTTAGCACTATTACGTTCTACTTTGATTTGGCAGAAGCACTGAACATGTAGTCTTAACTACATTAGTGGTATAGTAGCACTTCAACGACCAAGGATTTTCAAGTCAGTAAAGGATGATTAGAGAAACTTTAGGAGACACTGTCTTTTCATATCAGCTTTTACAGTGCAGTCAAAAACTGCCAGTCACAAGGCTCGATCTGCTTTTGCTGATTATTTGAAAGATATGGTTAGAGGCTGCAGATGACAAGAGATTTTCGATAGGAATGAGACAGGACTTTTGGATGCATATACCATGACAAACCTTTGTCATTGAGAAATGTAAGTTTCAAAACTAAAGCTGGGATGGTCTTGGTGGCCTTGAAAGTTGTGCAGCAATGCTACTGGCAACTTTGAGTATAGTCCTCTATCAGGTTACTATTTATAAAATTGAAGGGAACTATAGCGTTTAAAGTGGCCCTATTGTTGCTGTCTGCCTTTTGAAAACTAAATCCTTCCAAGAGGAAAGCTCTACAACATTACAATCTGTGCTAAATTTTGCACATCTAGCAGGCTCATCACTGCTATGAACTGTCTAAAAAATTGAAGTTCACACAGTATACTTGTGTGAACATGGTTTTATAGTACAGCGGCAACTTGAGGCAACAACTAAGTTCACTTTAATTTTTGACTTGATGCTGAACATGTAGTAGGCACCCCTTTCCTGAAGAAGTCTATGGCCAAAGCAGAATTCATCTAAAATTCCCAAACTGTCTGCAAGCAGCAGTACAAAAGAGAACCTGGTTGTGTGACCATGGCAATATCATCCAGAGACACAGATCTTCCACAGATTTATTAAAATTTCCTAGAGCCCAAGCAGACCAAAATTGAGTGGGTAGGTACTGGAACTACACGTATCTGCTATTTAGGAAATGTGCAGGAAGGAATTGTGAGTGGATGAAAGCACGAGATCAGAGTCAGAGGCTAGGGAGCAGAAATGTACACTGTGCATCAGTAAGCATTAAGAATGTTGGATAGCTCAAACTTTCTGAAGTCAGGAGTTACCTGCACAGACGGTAGCTTTCATTGCTGCTGAGGACTGAATTCACTACTTTAAGTTAGTGAATCCCTATGCAAGACGAAAGGGCAGAAAAAAGAGTTTACTACTGTAAGTCAACCATTCTATCTAGAAAGAATATAAGCTGTCTACGCTTTTACTTATAGTGTATTTTGTTTTGTCAACTACTTCACATTAGCGTAAGACTGGTGCTGCTGACTTGGAGTTCCTTGGTCTGCAGACCTACTGCTTAAGTACAAGGCTATTCATTCTCTGCAGAGTGTTGGTTTATTTTTTTTGTTGTGTTTTTTTGTTTGCTTGTTTGTTGTTTTTCTCTTGTTTTTAACAAACTAGCTAATAACCACCTCTGATAAAACCGATTAAAGTAAAGAAAAAAAAAGGAAATAAGTTAATCATGCTTGACCTGCATTACAATCAACCACTCACTGCTTAACTACATGAACTGTCAAAGTCAGTTGTGAGGTTCATCTTGCACAAAGGGCAGAAAGAGGAAATGGTGGGAGTGCAGTTGAAGCAAAAGATTTTAAATAGAAATAAGAGCCATAACAAAATACGTAAGTTGTCATTCTTATAATTCCCTTACTTCATATTAAGCTGAAGGCACTATCACGCAGCACACCTTGGAGCAAGATGTTAAGTTTTAATTATCAGATGTAATTTCACTAGGTGTAATGATAGATACAGATTTTTCTGTGCACTTTCCGATATGTGAACAGATGCCACATACAGATACGTGAACATATGCCACAAAATGAGAAGCCTGGTTGCTTTGTGCACATACTCCACTAGAAGGGTGGAATTCGGAATGTGGAATATCTTCATTTTTAGATCTTTGTGTTCTGGAACAGATGTGCCATTTCTTTAACAATATGTACTGCATTCAGTATAAAAATCAATGTAAGTAAACGTTTCGGAACACTGAGGATTTAAAATTTTAAACATTTTGGACTTCATTAATTTGTAATTATTCATAATTACTACCAGTGCAAAATGTTAGTCAGCATTAGTGCTATAGAATGAAAAGATTCATCTTTCTGCTTAAATTTTGGAAGGGCTGTTAATAGCAGTTATCAACCTCAAAAAAGTCACAGTCCCTAGGAGCATTTTGGAAAAAAAAAAAAAAAAAAGAGAAAAAGATAAAAATACTAGGATCTACATTGCTGATAGTAGGAAGTTAAGTTAGTAGAGAGGAAGTCACAATATCAATGGTTGGGTTGCCTGGGAAAACTGCAGAAGACAATGTGATGAAGCAAGACACCAACTTCACTTAAAATATGCATTAAATATGGTTGTAAATGATAATGTACTTAGGAAATCACAAGCATGGTATGAACAGCTATCCATTATCTAGGCCAGTGCACTGGTTTGCAGTAGTGTAACCAACTTATATAAAAGTATGTATTAAATAATACTTTACTGAACTAGCTATTAATATAATCCCTGTGTTTTCTTAAGCACAACCTCAAAATCCAATTTTCTTAAGCTCCTAACTACTTGAACTATCTGGGGCCCCATGTTTATTGTAAAGATTCCTATGGGAAGGCGGTGTCGGCTCTTGCTCCTCATTGGCACCATCATAAATCACTTGCAAAATATTTTAGTTTTCAAACTAGCATCACAAAAGAATGTGGGATTCTTTCCAGCTTTGTTTTAAAATACCAACTGCAGGGGCTGAGCTTGCCATCTGGTGCAGAGAATTTATCCATGCTATTTGGTTCATAATGTGACCAGTCAGTACAGCTGAACAGAGAGGAGAAATACCAGTGTATCAGTCAAGTGACATTCATTCCTCATTAGGCTGCTTCCACAGATGGTAAAGCAGAACATCGGCTTTCCTGTCTCCCCCATCTCCCATGAAATGCTACTTATCTCTTTCTGGCATTGCTTGTAATCGCCTCCATTACTCAGCATGGTCTTTTAGCACATTGACCTTAGCTACGTTTAATGATTTTTCCATATGCTTTCAAAAGACAAGATTATTTAGAAATCTGTAAATTGTATGTTTTTTGTTTTCAATGTTAGAAGAAGGAACCTTGAATTAGTACAACATGCTCATGACTAGCCCTAGGGAAGAAATAACAGTTGGCTTTACAATCAGACATATCTTTCAGAAACACAAACTAACAGCAGATCCCCGAAAGCTGTAAGTTACAGAGCATGACATGGTTATGAAGGAACTGTTTTCCAGCTCCAGTGTTGCTAACAGTTCCTTCCACTTGCTTTCCCTTCCACTCTGTCTATCAGATCAGTTTAATTTTAGAGGTATTTATCTTTCGCTTCAGGAGGCCATTTAAGCAAGTGCTCAAGTCCTTCTCTGAAAGGTCTGCTTAATTCTTCATGAGCCACTGGCAGCCATTTACTTGCTTAATGTCTTTGTTGACTCAAGATCAACAAAGAAGAGTAGAAGACAAGCAAGAAAAAAAATTACTTAAGAGAAAGCTTTCTAAAACAACAGTAGCAGTAGCACCCAATTGTCCAACTCTAAAGCCCTGTACATCTTGAAAGCAACTAATGCATCCAGAAAATTGATCCAAAATTTTACTTCTGCTTTTAAAAATTCCAGTATTTCAGTTGTCCCTTCCACAAAAAACAGGCTGTACATGACCCTGTAAGGCCCTTTCCTCTTTTTAAGGTAATACAGTATTGTCAGCCCATAAATAAAAAAAAATTTACTCACCATCAGATCTGATCTATCACAGTAAAATTCATAGATCTGCTGGAAGCTCAAAGTTAAGACACTAAGTAACACTTCCAATTTCCCTATGAAGTAAACATGCCCACAGGATTTCCACAGTTCCTTCTTACCCTCATAAATAAAAATAACATAGAGCATAGATGGCTTTTCATTGTTTGGGTTAATGAGTGGGAACAACCCAGACAAAGTAAGAACAAGTAACACAAATCATGTATAAAATAGCTAAAATATCTTAGGCTTACTTTTGAAAACACAGACTTATAAGGCAAACAAAAGCTGAATAATATTGAGTGTCATACCGATACTGTTTCTCATTACACTATGCATTGTATCCAGGCTACGCACTCAGGACTCTTGACCCTTTAGGAAACGGTAAGTAGCAAACAAAATCGTTTTCTTTAAAAAGAAAATTATAAATTAGTTGAGTCAAGAGCAGAATGGGCTAGCAACTCAAAGAGCCTTCAAAATTGCTTTAAGCACTTTCAGCAACATGAAAAGATAATGATGAAACAAAACCAGAGCTCTAGCTCTTAATGTTCTTCTAAAAGAGCTAGTAAAGTTTGTCAGGATGGCTCTGAAGAAAAATAACAGCTATGTTTGGAAGAATAGACAACTTTTTGTATTATTGCGTGAGTAGAACAAATAAAGTACTCAACTATGAAACTACTCCTTCAGGCTATGCTTGAGCCATGAAGCAGTCAGCACTTTGAGACAGCCATGCCTCAAATTTTTTCTCTGAAACAAGTTCCTCAAAGACTAAAATGTCCTTAAGCTTAAAAACCAACTACAACAATCAACCAAAAAGCCCTATGATTTGTTAGAGTAGAAAGAATACTTGGGCTTTTGCACAGAGACATTCAGAGTGACTGGATCAATCAGGAAAAACAAAACAAAACAAAACAAAACCCCAGACAAAAAAAAAAAAATATTATAAACTTGCAACTGAGTTGGCCATGATAGACCAGCAGCAGGGTGGGCTGCTAGCTCACAAACCTTCTTCAAGTCCTTCCATCTGTGACAAGCTCTTTTGCCTCCAGAAGAAACCAGCTCACCTGCATGGTCTCCTAAAACGAACATGTAGCCTAGGGCATTGTGCATCCCATGAGTTGTTGCTACAGTAACATTAGCTTTGAGCAACTGCAAAATCTTGTGCATGGCTTAACTTTGCTGATGTTGATAGCAACTGCTTGGTATACCTAGAAAAGCTAAGAATATATAGAAATGTTTGTAAGATCAGGTTTAATAGTAAAGACCGATGGCTGAATTATGAAGACAGACTTGAGCACAAGAAAATGGGATGTTCACAAGTGATTTACTCAAAGGAGAAAGGACTTCTCAGAAGTTTTGCTCCGTTACTACAAGATCATTACTACAAGAAATGTTTTGGGGGTTTTTTGTTTGTCTGTTTGTTTGCTTGTTTTTTGAAGCTTTTATGAGTTAGAGTACTGTACTGTTTTTGGCTGGGTTGTTAATTTTTTTCATAGTAGCTTATATTGTGCTGTGGTTTGGATTTGTGAGGAAAAAAATGCTGATAATACACTAATGTTGTAGTTATTGCTGAACAGTGCATACTCAATGGCCTTTTTTATTTCTCCCTCTGGCCTGCCAGTGAGTAGGCTGGGGGTACACAAGAAGTTGGGAAGGGACACAGCCAGGACAGCTGACCCCAACTGACCAAAGGGATACTCCATACCATATGACATTTTGCTCAACAATAAAAGCTGGGGGTAAGTTTGCTGAGGTTGCCATCGCTCCTGGACTGTCTGGGCATTGGTCAGCTGATGATAAGAAATTGTTTTGTTTTGTTTTGTTTTGTTTTGCCTCACTTGTTTTTGTTTGGTTTGGTGTTGCATTTTTAGGTTTTGTTATTTTTGTTTGTTTTGGTTCGGTTTGGTTTTTTTTGAGGGTGGTGGTGTTTTTTAATTATTAATCTGTCTTTGTCTCAACCCATGCATTTTCTCACTTCCATCCTTCCGATTTTCTCTCCCATCTCACTGGGAGAGAGTGAGCAGTTGTGTAGTGCTTAGCTGCCTGCCAGGGTTAAACCAAAACAAGTACTCTTTGCAAATTTTGAAGTGCTCAAGAAACACTAAAGAGTTTGTTTCATATGATCTCTTCAAGTAGCTGAATGTAATGTTCTAGTAATTAACGGGTTTTTAAGTGCTATTAGCTGATGCTTCAGTGTTATAGTGTCTTCCAGTATCATAGCAGATCGTGTTTTTGTAAAACAAATATTGTAGATATTGATTTCAGAGCTACTAGAGATCAAATGAGTAGTGATGTTCTTTTTATATTTTAATAAAATGCCAATGTATATCTTTACTTGCGTCAGAGTAAGGCTTGCAACCACATGGAACCATATGTCTGCTCATTTTACATTCGTGCTTTGTCTAACTTTGTATGACTTCCAAAACTGGCACTTCCACACTATCAAATGATAAGTTGTTTTAGATGTATCTTCACAAATGTTTTTTCAAAGAATGGAGTTTTTCATTCCAAGCCTGAATGATTTTTTTTATTTTGAAATACCATCAACCAGAGAAACTCGGACCCTAAGCATTCCCAAGATCTTATTTGTCTTCCGCTCTCTAATTACTCATGTTCATAAAATCCTAATCAATTGCAAATTCTCCTAAGTAAATAGTTATCTCTGTAGTCTTATCCAACTGGAAGAGCAAGCTTACATATCTGTGTCTAGGCCTCTATGAATTATTTTCTATGTATACTCAAGTTCACAGTAGTCCATAGGCCACTTTCCATACCATCCTTACACTACCTATTGTTATTTTCTTTTTACCCTGCTATCTCTGAACCGTATATTTTTGTTCCACCATGGCTGGTCCTGCAACTTTGTGCCCAACACAAACTACTTCCCCAGGTGTCAAGGTTTAAGGCAAGGTGACAATAAAACATGGCAGACGCTCTCTGTTACCCCCTCACCTTCCCTCCACCCTTTCCTTTAGATTGGAAAGATGACAGGGAAGATAAGAATGAAGGAAGAGAGACTTAGACTTCAAGTTGGAAGGGTTTAAAGGGTTTTACTAATGCTACTAATAAATATAGAATATATACAAAATACACAAAACCAATCTTGAATGCTCGATATGGAGTTGGAGTCACTCCAGCAGCGGTGGAGCTGAGTAGGTGAAGATGGTGTGGCTCCAGCAGCTGTAAGACAGGCACCCAGAAGTCATGGGTGGGACTTCACAGCAAACTGGAAACTGGATGCAGGGACTGCAGGGCCTGAGGCCTATAGACAACAGGCGTGCAGAGAGGATCCTTTTTAGATGCCAGCCATGGTTGAAGAGGGCTTGGCTTGCTTGATCACCCTCTTATATAGGGAGTATGATGATTATGGGATGGAATACCCTGTTGGTCAGTTTTAGTCACCTGTTCTGTGCACCTCTCCTTGCAAATATGTCCCATTATCAGTTAACCTTGGTTGTTATAGTAATAAATCTAAACATGAGCTTCTTCAGCATTCCGTTGGTCCTCTTATCAGCACCAAGTACAGTGTCTGAGAAAAATATGCAGGCACTTAGAAGACACTTAGCTGAGAGGAAAAATTGCTAAAAGAGAACTGCTCTTGTTTTTAACAAAACCAGGACACCAGAAAATCCTGATTTTCCTGAAATCCACAAGTTGAAATCCACAAGACAAGAGTCTTCTTTTCATGATAGTCTTCATATGATTTCATGGATGTCGGCTGAGAATTAGACAACTTCACTGAAGGTCACGCATGATGCTAAGTCTTGTGCTAAAAGAATATAGCATCTATAGGCAGGCATCATAGGTCACCGAGTTATCGTAAGGACCATAGTATAATTTAGGTTGAAAGACACCTCTGGATGTTCATATAGTTGAACCTGTTGCATAAAGAGCACTAAATTGAAACTTAGATGTGGTTGCTCAGGGCCTTGTCCAGATGAATGTTAAAAATTTTGGAGGATAAATTTCCACACGCTCCCTGGACATCCCTTCCAGCACTTCTGATCATGAAAACGTCTTTCCCTGTCCAGGTAGAATTTCTCCCTTTGTAACTTCTGGATTTTGGACCTTTTTTTTCCTTTTGCTTTGTGGATCTGGGAAGACTCTGGCTCCACCTTTACAGCCCTCCCTTTGGGTGGTGAAAGGCTCTAACGACATATCTATAGCCTTCTGTTTTCCAGGCTAAATAAGTACTTTCCATAGATCTTCTTGTATATCGTACTCCAGTCTTCTGACCATGCTGGTGGCACTCTACTGAGACTACTCCAGTTTTTCAACAGTTTTCTTTTACTATACATGCAAAGCTAGAAACAATACTCTAAGTATAGCCGCTTGTGTGCTAAATGAAGGGAAGAAATGGCAGTCCTTGTCCGTACGGCTATTTACTTGTTATTACAGCCCAGTATGTGATTAAACTTCACTGCTGCAAGGCAACGTTGCTTATTTGTGTTCCATTCATCCCTCAAAACTCTCAGATTCTCTTTTGTATAGCTGCTGCCTACTGTCTGGTTCCTCAGACTACACAGAGATGTTCTGTCTGAGGTATAGGTCTTTACACTTGTGTTTAAGTTCTTGTATCCCTGTGGTCCAGCTTCTTCAGCTTACTGAGGTCCTGACAAGCAAATCTCTGAACCCATCTGGGAATACTACTTCAGAGCAGAATCTGAGATAACAGGGTTCCACAGAAGCACAAGGTTAGTTAAATATGGTCATTATTCATGCTCAACATATTTGCAGGTATGTCTCAGACGTAGAAGAACCCCAATGTAGAAGTAAAAACTGGAAGACAGTCCTTTTCTGAATAGCTGCTAACCTATGTAAAGAGAGGCATCACAGCAGCATGGAGACAGACTGATCGGCATGTAGAAAGAAATAATGAATTAACAATGCTTTGCATAACAGGTAGTTGTGAAAGTGTAACAGGACCAATCCATTGCAATTTCTTTCTAGGTATTCTGTGCACCTGCTTTCAAGCTCCCTTTTCTACTTCATAGATGGGCTGTGTGGATGAATATGCTAGATTTAGAGGTGTCTAAACACAGACAGTCTTTCAAATGAACTTTTAGAGGAAGAAAAATGGAAGGAAAGGCAGTGAATTTACAGAAAATTTTATATATATTTTCCAGGGGAAAACAGGTATCTTTGCGATATCAAACAATTGTTTATTCTAGGGAAGTATTATGGGCTAGACATGGCTGCAGAATGGCAATTTAATTCTGTGAGAAAATCTGAGGTAACAAAATATGTCATTCTTCCACACTGAAATTATGTCAATTGATAGTTGGGGCTAATGGAACCCTATCATCTATCTTGCAGTGTAGCTACTTGTGACCCAGGGCCCAAACTTAGTACGGTACAACTGTGTAACCATGGCCAAGCCTTCTGAGGCAACTGTTTTGTGACTAGAAAAATTGTGAGCAAGTACATTTGAGTACCATCATGCAGTAAATGGTAGACAGAAATGAGAGTGTAAAGTAAGGAATAGGTGCCAACATAAGGATTCAAGAGAAATAAAAACAAAAATAAAACCAAAACCAACCAACCAAACAAAAAAACCCACAACCCCAAAGAGTAGGGAATGGTACAAAATGCTGCAGGAAAAAACAGTAGTGTAAGACAACTCCACTACTCTAAAATCCCATGTCAGGGACCAGCAGATGACAATCCTTTCATACCAAGTTAACTACTGCCTGCTAGCAAAGATATTGAATGTCTATGCTTAGCGTAGTGGCTTGTTAATGCTACCTATAATGTGTGTGTGATACCAAATAAATGACAGCTTTACACTTTGAAGTGTTATATAGCAGCCTTCAGAGTCTTTCAGTACATGACACAAAGGGTCTCAAAAATGTGACCCTGAGATAGATAGATGGCTATACCACTTGTTACTGCTGCTGTCCCCGTTGAGTAATGAGAATAAATTTGTTTTTTAAGAACTGCAGTAGGGTTCCTAGAGACAAGTGGCAGCATAAATAAAGTTTACTGACTTTATGAAGCTTGGTCCTGTTACACTTGCACAACTACCTGTTATGCAAAGCATTGTTAATTCATTATTTCTTTCTACATGTTGCTATGATGTCTCTCTTTACATAGGTTAGCAGCTATTCAGAAAAGGACTGTCTTCCAGTTTTTACTTCTACATCGGGATTCATCTATTACCTCTCATGAGGTAATTCTGGACTCATTAGCAAGATACATGTGTGTTGTGGGGAAGCACTTTGAATCCTCTATGACAAGGAGGGAAAACTGACCCTCAGAGTTCTTACAGTCTGTTTAGGAAAGTTGGTCAAAACTTTTATGGTTAGCATAGAGTGTACTACAGTGAAGAGATGCATATAGCTCATTTACATGTTACACACAGTATAAAAAACATCCATGATTTCAGTAAATATATATGCAGATAGTGATGACACCATACAATTCTTGCCTATGTGGACATACTGGTATGCAGAGTTGTAGTGCATTACACTGTTACTCCATTTGAACACTTGCTATATGCAGTACTCAGAATTCAGCCATCAGCAAACCTGTTAATGATCTCCAGTATCTGTGGGGAAATAAATGTACAGTACTATCAAAATTTACTGAAGATTCATCTGGAATGGCTAAAAGATCAGTTGTTGTAGCAAGAAAATTGAATTAGCATAACAATCCACAGAGAAAGTGTAAGTTACATAAACATGATGTCATGTTAGAAAAGACAAATAATAAGTCCTGTAAACAGGCCACCCTTAAGCACAATAATGGGCTGTACTATTAAATTGTCATAACCTAAGGGCCACACCTAATTTTCATGTGCATTTAGATTTATCTCAGAAAGGTAAGCTTTAACTGCCGCTAAGTTGCCCCAGGCTTGATTACCTCTTTTATTACAGAAAAGGGGAGGAGGAGGAGGAATGTCACAATATACTTTTATTTATATTTAAGCAACATCCAACAGAAGACTTCACTAATATTACAAAATGGGATATAAATTATTTAAACACTTATGTGTAGTAAACATAACATAATGCACCTATTCAGAATCCAATTTGGACTCGAGAAGCGGAATGGAGAAATTGCTTTGGTATTTAATGAAATCCCTGATGTATATCCGTATATTCTTTTCCATATAACTACTGAGGCATGAACTGTTCACTGGTCATGTGCTTACACATCCTTTGATAACAGTAAACCACTTTTAAGACCCGCTTAATTTACCTGTGTTTAGCTGGAGCCAGTGAATGTCTATTGGGCTTGTCACTAGTCACTCAGAAGGGGAATTTGAACAGATGAAAAGAAGTAGCAACTAAGTGACTTACCATCTGAAGGATCACAAAGAAGACATGCAATCCTCTAATGAAGAGAAGTGTTTCTGGTCTTGTACCTATAGGGCTTCTTACACCACTTAACAGTGCCTTACAGACAGTAGTATCCAGAGAGAACTGTTGACATCAGCTTAGACCTATCAGTACCTTAATTGTCAACTGGCATTGTCAACACAGCCTCCCATTCCCTTTCTCCGAAAGTGGAGGAGAGGCAGTTGAAAGGACAAGTCTGAAATCCTTTGTTGCTCTCTCTCCAACTCTGGGAAAAGACCTTCTATTAATTAATGTTCAATTCACATAATTTTTGAGTTTAGAGTAAATATTGGAGTTACATATATGAAGTTTGAATATTAGTTTGGGATCTAAGAGAGGGTAACTCATACTGTATCTGCAGCAGGAAAGTTCAAATGAAAGACTTTGAAGGAACTATTTTTAATTATATTATTAAAATAATATTTTCTAGTTAAAGAAAATAAACCCCAATTCCCCATACTAGAAAATTACTAACAAATCTTTCTGAAACAAGGCAGAAAGTTTGTCTTTCAAAGTGGCTTTTTATGATGCTGTTAATAGTTGTATCACAAATCAGTGGTGTTTCTTTCACTACAGACACACATTTATACTATGCTATGGTACTGAGATTGATATTATTTTCAAGAAAATATGATAAAGAATTGCAGGGTTTTAAAAACTCTAAAGCCATAACTGAAAGCAGAGAGGAAAAAGATAAAGGCAAAATGTAACATAAAGATGTTCTGCAGAGTAGGGAAGTCACATCTAGATACTTTAAAGAATTACACTCTTTACTGCATAGAATGCAAGGTTTTTCAAAGAAAAAGTCATTTTGCAAGACAAAAGAAACAGAAAAGTGATGGGTTACCACCCAAAACAAAGTATTATACACTTTATATCTGTAAATGTCACCCATTTTCAGACTTAGTATATAAACTAATTACAAAATACGTTTATCTCTAGTATTCTAAGCTTGAACAAAATTTCTTTGTTTGCTGACAAAGTATGTGAAATAAAATAGACCATTAAGAAGTTCTAAGTTACCCAGTCACAAAAGCTAAGGAGAGTGAGCAAGGACAGCACTGTATGGAGACAGTTTTGCTTCTTAGGAAAGACAAGGACACTGAAAATTGCAGTTTCCTTTTCTTTTTTTCATTCCTGCTCGCTCCTTATTTATGCCATAAGAACTGCAATCCTTTTCAGTGCGTTACTTTTTCTTATTTGAGAAAAAACAAAGCACTTAAGAAAGAACACTTTTTTTCCCTTCAAGTAACACTAAAACATAAAATAACAGTTGTGTAATCTTGGCCTAGTCGAAATCTGTGGAAAAATCCCTGTTATCTTCAAGGAGACCAGCAGTGGATCAGTGTTTTTGTAAGACCATACAGTTTGCTATCTAGAGGTTTATAAAACGTCATGGATAAATGACTGGTTCAGACTTCTTGGTATGTGCCAGATCCACCTGTCTCTGTTCTGCCTGCTCTGCATTGAAAAAGGGACCAGACCTTCGCTGAGTCTCTTCTCCTAAAATAGCATTGGGAAGAGTTCCCTTATACGCATTTCACTCTAGCAGTTCTCTAACATGCGTTTCAGTTCTGCCTTCAGGTGGATATGAGGGAGTCAAGCTTTCCTCCTTTGTAAGACTAAGCAGGGATAAAAACACAGCTGAGTCATTAGTGAACAAAGGACACATTGCAACAATCATCTCAGGCAGTAAATCACTTTGCAAACTGTGCCACGAAGATGCTTATTAAACACAGAGCACCCAGTCCAATCTATATTTAAGCTAAGGACAATATTACGCAAGGAATTAAGTTGACCTAAAGTCCTTGGAAAGGTCACTCCAGAGAACCATTTCTGCAAAAAGAAATGGCATAAGTACAGGAGATAGACACAGAGGAAGGAAGAGGGCACTAGTTCAGACCTTTCCATATGAGCAAAATTCATTGATTATATCCTGGACATTTCTGCCTATTTTAAAATTTAAATTAACCACACAATTCAGCCCTTGCTTCTTTTATTGGCACTTGGTTGCCCTAAAAATTTTTCCATAGCTAAAAGGATTAGAAAAGCAAAAGCTTTTTTCCTCACCTCATCTCACTAAAATTCATTTTTGTTGAAGCAGAGAGAATAATGTGGCCTTCCATCTAATCTTTACAATAGAATTAGAGGCTTGGCTTGCCAGCCATATCTGAAAAGTTCCACGCATTTCTCGGAAAAATATGTATCTTCTGATAAAAGCTAAAAGAGATGAACAGGGAAAAAAAGATATCAGAGTGGCAGTGGAGGAAAGACACTTCCTTTCAGAGAGCAACCTACCTTGAAGCTTTAATTTATCTATGCTATATAAAAGTAGAATGGCCACCAAGGTTGAGTTTCTGGGAGAAATTCCCCCCTCCAGATTTTCTCTGTTTGTTTGTGGGTTGGTTTTTTTTGTTTGGTTTTTGTTTTGGCTTTTTGTGTTTGTGTTTGTGTTTTTTTTGGTGTGGGGGGGTGGCACAAGGGCACAGGGGGAAAACAAATATGGTGTTCAAACAGTGCTGCTTTAAAACTGCATCACAAGTCTGAAAACAATGTAATAAAACATCCCAGAATACCCACTAGACAAGGAACCATAGCTGGGTGTATTTCATGGAATGGTCAGTAGAGGCAAGCACCTTCTATGAATTAATTTCTATGTTTATAGGTTTAATACATTTCTAGTATGTTGAAGTTATGAACTGGAATTCAGCTGAGACTTCTAACATCCAGAATTATTAATTTTTCCCTCCTAATGGAGAGTGGTAATTTTAGTCTTTTCAAAAAATTGGGGAAGATATCAAAATATTGAAGGCATGATGTCAAGAGACTGATGAAAAGGCTTATAAAAGCAATAAACCTTCTCCCTGCCTCTGTCTCTACCTGCCAAAAAAACCCAAACAAACAACAACAAGAAACCAAAACCAAAACAACAACAAGAAAACACAAACAAAAAAAGCTCACTCCACTTTTCCTTTGAGATTTGAAAAACTACAATTAATGTCCTATCTTACATTCTTCCACAAAGTTTTTAGGTACTTTTGCAGTGTCTTCACTCTAATGCATACAAATCTGATGATCCTATTTTCTGTGATTTCTAGTAGCTGCATCTTCTGCTACCTGCATCTCATACAGTCTGCAAGCTCACTTGTTCTGCTAATGTCCAATCTCTTGATTTGCAGTTCTTGAGATTTTTTGTTTCTCCGAAACACCTGAGGTGGTGATTGGAATGGGTAAACCAAAATCTGCTATCAAGTGGGTATTTTTGCTTAACTTATGGCCAAGATGCATAAAGATATCACAGTAGTCTACCAAAAAATTTCTGCTGGTTAATTTTATTATTTTCTAAGCAGCCAGTCATCAAGGTAGCTGAACATTCAAACACATTTATACTTTTAAACATTTATCTAAAATTAAGTAAATGCATGTACCTTCTAAACTTACTTCACTGTTAACAACGAAAAAACTTCAAAGCAAAGTAAAATAGGTCAAAAAATGCTCCAACTAAGAAAAAAGAGTGTATTTTGCTAAGAAAACCTTTCCTCTGTTGACTGAATGCAGATGTCTTAACTACAGCTGCAGCTAGCTCAGAAATGCATTTACATCGTACAGCATGTGGTATGTAGGGCTGATGATAGATAGATTAGCATACTGTCCTCAGAAGATTGAAGATGAGAGATTTTCTTTCATAGAAATGACAGGAGAAGGATTAGCATACAGTAGGGAACTAATGTCTCCGAATTAACATAAAAGCTTCACAAGAAATTACTTAAGCCTTGAGCCGTATGACTCATTGAAATCTCAGCTTACTATCAATTCTAACAGGAAAAAAAGAGAAAGAACTGAAAATGTTTTGGTTTTTAATTTTCAAACTGAGAAAAAAATAGATTTATTGTACTGAAAGAAAAATAATGCTTTGTTTGACTTCAACTTTTTCTGCTCAGATTTGGTTTGATTTTTCTTGCAAATGTGAAATACTAATGTATTAGAAAAACAATGGGAATAGGCAAAAGACATTTAAACAAAATTTTTAGCTCTTTCAATCTGCATGTAAAAAGAGGTTGAAGGGTACAAAATCCATTGAAAGTTAAATTGCGAAACATTTCCATGATACTCAACAGTTTTTTGTTATGATTTGGGATTTTATGACAAACTAAACTAAACCTTAGATTTTCATTTAGGTTGTATCCAGAATACTCAGTAGATGGAGAAGATACTCTGCAAAGCAAATTCTGTGGCAGTTCTTTTATCAAAGCTCTATTGTGGTCAATGAAAACCTAACTGTGAGTTTGAGAGGGCTTTGGCTTGCTGTCCTGATAGCACATTTATAGGAAACTTTGCTAAGAGACTACCTGAGCTCACACCTACCAGATGTGTTAAAAGGCATGATGGCAAATAGCAGATGTCTTCGAGATTCATATACTGGAAGGAGTGTGGGATGGAATCAGACACTGCCAGGTGAGATTCTACTCTTAATATTAGACAGAAAAATGTATACGCCACAATCAAGTGACTTAAAAGTGCACTTAGAAGAATGCGAAACAGGTAATTTAAAAGCTTTTCATAAACATATGGGACAAGATCGTCTAGTCTGAGAAAGAGTGCTTTTAATTTAATTCAATTCAAATAAAATAGTATAAGCACACTGAAATGATCTCCTGGTTTTTAACCAAGGTGGATGTTCTGTCTTGTGTTCCATTAAGCATTTATACCACAGAAGGATAATTTGGTTCAGTTAAGGTAATTTCAAATCATGCAATGGAAAACTAACCCACATAATGAAAGGAGCAGATTTGGATTGGATCTCCTTGCTAGTCAAGTTTACTCAATAGGTTCACAAACCCCGGATTAACTGCAAATGATGGGATAAGATTGTGCATATGGAGTAATGGCTGAGATATCTCTTTCATTGAAAGTTCAAAGCTAAATCAGATTCAAAATGTTGGCAATTAAGACTTGCTTGTTATCTTTCGAAGTTTACATTTAGAAAGATTATTCTGAAGCAAAAAAGTACAGGAGTTCGGATTTTTATTTTCTAGCAATGTGCAACTTGGCTATAACATCTTGTCAAGGTTTAAAGCAAGGCAGCAATAAACCGTGGCAGATGCTCCCTGTTACCCTCTTACCTCCCACCACCCCTTTCCTTTAGATGGGAAAGATGATAAGGAAGATAATAGGGAAGGAAGAGAGACAGACTTCAAGTTGGAAGGGTTTAAAGGGTTTACTAATGCTACTAATAAATGGAGAATATATACAAAATATACAAAACTAACCTCGAGTGCTCGATTTGGAGTTGGCGTCACTCCAGCAGCAGCGGAGCTGGGTGGGCAGAGCTGGTGTGGCTCCAGCAGCTGCAAGGCAGGCCCCTGGAAGTCATGAGTGGAACTTCACAACAAACGGGAGACTGCTTGCAGGGATGCAGGGCCTGAGGCCTGTAGATCGCAGGCAGACAAGGTCCTCTCTAGATGCCAGCCATGGTTGAAGAGAGCTTGACCCTCATGATCACCCTCCTATATAGGGGGTATGATGATTATGGGATGGAATACTCAGGTTCGTCAGTTCTAGTCACCTGTTCTGTCCACCCCTCCTCAAACACACCCCTCTGACAACGGAACGTGGGAAAACTTATCAGTCTTTCTTGGCTACCATAGTAATAAACCTAAACATGAGCTTCTTCAGCATTCCGTTGGTCTTCTTATCAGCACCAAGTACAGCATCCAAGGAAAAATATGCAGGCTAAAACTCAGAAAAGTACATCCACCTAGAAGAACTTAGCTGAAAGGAAAAATTGCTAAAAGAGAACTGGTCTTGTTTTTAACAAAACTAGGACACAACTTTAGAGGCTACTTACATTTTCTTAAGCAAATGTAATGCTATAACAGCAGCTGCTATCTAAGCATTCCTCTGGTATTAGAGAAAGAAGTTAGGCCTTCCGTGAAATTTACTACATTTACTCAATCTCATTATTTCCAGAGTCTCTCACAGAATTCAGTCTGCTTTCTTTAAAGCTAGACTGATTTTAACAGTTTCTACCTAGTTTCTACCCCCTCAAACGACTTTTTTTTATCATTTGAATGACTAAAGAAAAACCTGGGCAAAAATGTTAAGAGAAATACCTGGGTGACTAAGCGACTATCACCTATCTGTGCTTAGCACATGCTAGGAGGACATGCAAATATGTATCTCAACAAGCAGCAAGTATTTCTTAGTAGGATATCAAGAAACTGTACAGAGTTCTGCAGCTACTTTGATTGTATTATATCACATACCTGTCCATTCTAGTAACACATAATCCAGAAATGAAAAAGCTCCACAAGAAATATTTGAGGTTGAACAATTTTTGTGCAAATTATGCTGGAAGAGTGTAATCATGTTTTCTTTATTTAAAGGGTGCTATTTAGATTGTATACCTTTCAGTGCAAAGGCACCTGTATTTTGTCTGCATGCAGCTGTCTACAACACTTCAATTTCAGATAGTCAGTATCAGCAACTCACAGGTCTGCAAGTAGGCTGGCAAAAAATACAGTTCATTCATTGTATAATCCCTATACTATAGGAAAGTATGTTGCATAGGGCAGATTTCATGGCAGACAGAAACTTTAATTTTAACCACCAGTACCTATTTTGATTTTAAAGTGATATTTTCTCTTCAGAAATTTAAATTAATTGTACCCATTTCCCCTTTTTTAAGTACTGTGCTTTATTACTGATTCTTGCTGGCACAACATCACATTCATTATATCTTTCCATCCAGTGACTTCCTATTTATCCTCAGTCTATCCCTCTGGTTAGTATATTCTAGCCCACAAAAGAATCCAGTTAAACCTCAAAGCAAAGCTCAGGCAACACAAAGTGTGTGCACAGATTCACTGTTGCCCTTTGAAATAGCTGCTGTATGTTGTCAATAAAGAAGCAGAAATTTCAGACATACTTGATAAATGTAGTTTACATTTTGTTCATTAGCCAAGTAAATATTACATGACAGATTGTTTTTCATTTTCTCACTATATAAAGAGCAGTACGAGTAATTACCAAAGATATTGCAATGGAGTGTGTATAGAAAGTGGGGCTGATTACATTGCAGCTTCCCAATTAATGCAGTCAAGCATAGTATGGTCTGCCCGTCATGTTGTAACAGTAGTTGCATGGCTGTGAACTCCTGCAAATGAGATGAGTCCATTCCTATGTCAGAGTATCTACCAGAACCAACATGAAAGTCCAAAGTATACTGATTTGGATCTAGGGGCAATGTAAAACCAGTTTCAAAAGCTGTGCTTTTTATAGAAGCATTATCAAAGATACGTTTATCTCTCTTGAAATGGAAAATTGCAAAATTTTGTAACATTTATTAAGTTCTTCCTAATCTTAAAATTCACATGAGAAAAATATATTAAGAAAAAAAAGGTGTATGTGTGGAAAAAAAATAAAATAATTTCTCTGCTACAGAAGAACTGTCTGTGAACTAACTAACTAACTTTCCTGCTGTGAATATGTGCTTATTTACACGTCTAATCAACTAGATAACAAAACCAATTTTCTGATAGCCATTTCTGAAATTCTTATAAAATAAACAAATACAAAGGATGCCTATAACTTCAGTGTTTCAACTCGGATCTTTTCTGATTTGGTGGAGAATCCAGTTTCCTGGTTTAGATGGTGCCACGGTATTTTCCAGTAAGAGAAACAATAAGTGTGTCACACAGAGTAAGGAACATATTGCAGAGCTGGAGGCGAAGAAACCTCCTGTTTTTTCCTTATTATCTACTATTCCTTCTCCTGTGTAAGTGCGACTTATTGTTATTTCACATTTCTGTTTAATTATGCTTACTGTAGCTCGAGGAATAGAAAGTAGTAACAACACTTGAAGTCAGACATTTTGGTTATTAGTTGCAAACTGTGTCACATTAACTGGATAGGATGTTGGAAAATGTGGAAGATAAACTGAATTTGTTTATATTTGACACTGGTGAAATAAATTCAGTGAGAAAATTATTCTGCAGTACTCACTGAAGTGGAAAGGAAAAAATCAGCAACTAAAGTCAGTTTATCTGAATTTCCCCCTCCCCAACATGTCGCTATTAAAAGTGACAGAAGGTTTACTTTATTTTCATTATTTGCCATAAAATTTATTTAAACTGTATGTTTGTCAGCTTCCTGCATGCAGTCAGTCAGTCTTGCCCGTGCATTTTTCACTTTTATGAAATTACATATTTACTCAATGAAAATTATTCAACTTGAAAATGGCTTATTTTAATATTATGGTTGAATAATGATTTCAAGCCAAATGACAGCACAATTATTTTTCAGATCTTTTTATAAAAAATTCTTATTCTCACTTCCTTTATGTATTTTATAGATTGCAATAAGTTGTTGTGAAACGTGTATTTGATTGAGATTTTTGTTTTCTTCACTGAAACAAACTTTCTTTTTTATTCTCAATTTTTGCATATTATTTCCTTTTTTCACCAACATTGCCATTGGAAATAAGAAAAAAATTGAAGCTCTGCATTGTGAATTCTCTTTTGTGAGTTTGGCTTTCTCATATCAATAAGCATTGAATATGTATCTAATGTACTGTATTAAATAGTCTTGAACACCGAACTAGAATCTATATGTAAATGTTTCTAGCATGTGACTACCTTAGAATAAAGTTTTGTGTTCCCAGTGAGCTAAAATCTCAAACCTAGTGTCTTCAGTTATTCATCATATGCATGGGGGAGCAGAGCAGAACACTTTCAGTTTTCCCACTCAGAGAAGTATTGCTCATTAACATTTCAGAGAACTCTTCCAGGAACTCTTTCAGGGAACAAGCCAATATAATTTCCAAGTCATTAAAATCAACAAAGTGATGTCAGAGTTTGTAAGCACTGTCTTTTTAAAAAGCTAAGCATGATGTGGTATGATTAGGGTACTTTCTGAGCTGCGACAAAAATTTGCTAAGATATGGATATTTCTTTCCACAGAAAATGTGAGTCACAGTGTATGGAAAACCACAGGTGAAGTCTTTCACTCGTGAAATTTACAGAATATTTGCCATGGCACTTTGTGAAACGAAGTTTTCATCCTCACTACTTGGGCCAAGGTCATAGCTGCCCCTAGCAGAACTGAGTACTGGAGCATTATAAAAGACAGAGCTGGAAATCCAGCACTGCAGTTTCCTTGCTGTCTTAGATGTGGCTCAGTCTAGTGATATATCTAAATAGCTTTCCATATGTAGATCTACTGCAAAATTTCTTCACAGTCAGAGATAATAAAAACATTGAGGTGGGGAGGCACCTTTGAAATTCCTGATGCACTCAGTTTGTAGGAATGGAGAAGGTGCATGTATTTTTAATTATAACTTGATTTGTTATTGATATTGCTCTGGGCTGCTTTCAGAGAAACCTGAAGTAGAATTAAATCTAAAATAAAGAATTTATTTTATTTCAGTCAAAATGATGTCTGTGCAACCAAGCTACATATTTTAGTTAGATGTTATTGTGGATTATGAAATATTCATCACTTGTTCAAAGGATGCACTTGGATTCCAAAATACTAAATTATACATCCTCTTTCTAACTGCATATTTGATACATCTTAGCAGATGCATTTCTACCTAGTGTTGTTATTATTAGTATTCATTTAATTTTATCTGGGAATGCAGAATTTTGTGTTATAGATGTGGTAGTGAGAGTGCTATAGCCATTTGCCTTTAAACAGCTGTAAATCACTGTTGTATACAAGTCATGCTTTTGTTTTCTATTCCATGTGTCCCTTCTTAAAATACTGGTTTAAAAACAACAGAAAATTTCACATTTCTCAAGTTTAAAAAACCCCAATTTATTGATTTCAATATTGTCTGCCAGGGTAGGACCAAGTCCATCTACCTTTATCATTTAAATGTTAGGTTGTCCAAGATGGCCTCTTAGTCTTCCTGTGTAGTCAATGAAGGAAAAACTGATACAGCCAAAGAGTTTTTCTTTCTATTCTGAACTATATGGTAGAACTTCTCCTCTGGAGGTACTCGTCTCTGTTTCTAAGATTCTGAATAATCAGCTTCAATTTAGACATCTAGCACAAACTGATTAATTCAAGTGGTCAGAATTCCATATCCTATATTTGCTTTATATGCGAAGGCATTTCTGCAGTTTTGGTAATGTCAAGTTTGAACAGAAAGGACAACTACAGTGGTATTTTGTTCTCCCTGCAACTACCAATTGTAATCAATACTAGCAATTACAGGTACAAGTAAGTATTATTGATGAGAAAAAATAAATTTTCAGCTTTTAAACCCACAGCAAAAAATACTTGAACAAAGTGAATTTTCTTGGACACTGCAGAAGTTCTTAAAACAAAGTGTAAGAAATATCATCATCAAATGAGGTATTCACAGCTGGAGGAACTATGACACCAGACACTGTAACCAAATGAGCAGCAAGGCAGTCAGGCCTCCCTCCATCAAGGCCTCATTTCACACTCAACAATGTGAAGAATCCCAATACAAATCCAGATGACAAAGTTCTAGAAATCAACAACTGCTTCGAAACAGGTAAACAGTATTCAATAAAGAATGACTAACAGTTTTCCAAAGCTTTCAGTGAAGTAGCTCAAATTCAAAGGCGATTCTTTGCAACTTTTCTACGTAAATTCTTATGTCTGACTTTATGACTGAAAGCTTTTGATAGTTCATGCACTTAAAATAAAACCACAAATCTCTGCAGTTTTTGTTGAATCACTGGAGAGCTCAAGCAGATTAAATAAAGCTTGTCTTCAGAAGACGCAGCAATGGGCCAACCCTAGAAATTCTGAACCAAATGAAAAAACAAACAAACAAACAAACAAAACCAAGAAAAATTGAGATAATTTTCTTTTCTTCAGCAAAATGAAAACCACTGATGAGAAATAATGTCTTACTCTCATGCCTCCTTAAAGTTTTGGACTAGATTAAGAGAGAATGAGCAATGCAACATTCTCTTCTCATTATAAATGTAAAATGTTCAATTTACAGTGATGGAGATTTTCACAATTTTAGAACTATTTTGTCATTCCTAATGACAAACTGATTTTTGCCTACTTACATTTCAAAGCAACATGTGTATTTTAAAAAACATTTCTCATTTTTGTTATCATTAATACTCAAGGATTGCTTTTCTACTAAGATATAAAATCCACCCACTCACCCACTCTTTTTGAAGAAATCTTGTCACTGATTTTCTATATCCAAAATGCTTACAGTGAAATGACTTGCTTTTGATACATTTTCAAGGCTACTGTTAGTTTACATATAAGTGGGTTAAATAAGTACAAAGAAATCTGAAAATCTCCACTGTTTTAGAAAGCATCCCAAACTGTTGTTTGCTACAAGAACGAGCTATTCTTAAACAGATTCCTGGCCCCTTCCTCCCCCTCTGGCTTCCCTTGCTATGATTTTACAGTAACAATATCATAGTTTAACATACTTGGATATAACAGTATGTTAGACAGATACAGTTTGAACATGAACAAAATATTATGTGCAGAGCTTGACACCTGAAATATGTGTGAATTTGAACCCTAAAGCTTTACCTCTTGAGAAAAATAGTTAAGGATTTCTATAATGTTCTTCCTTTAAGGATATCAAGTATGATGTGATCTTGCTGCAAGCACTTACCTAAACATTTTGCTCTTATGAAGCAGAGAAGAAAATGGGAAATTCAGAAGATCTGTGGCAAATCAGAATTTGCCTGGGATGCTTGCTGTTGGCCAGAGGGGTGTCACATTGCAGTTGCCATTCAATCTCTTGCTGGAAGAATCTTTTGACAAAAATCAGCTTCTTAGCATCCTGTTCAGATACAGAGATTTATTGAACAGAGAAATAGTACGTATTTTCTCAACTGGTGTACAATCAAGATAGTAAAAGAATGTCACAGCTGTGAATAGCCTGCCTGGCTTTGTATTCATAGCTGTGACTATAGATTCAGCAACTGAAAAAGGGGGCAGAGAATCTGCACAGACTCTGGGTAACAGAAGCAGCAAACCCTTTCTGTGGGTTGCTGCTTCCCAAGGATATCTCTCATGTCATTTTCACATTTCTGTTTGAAAGCCCTGATTGCCAGCTATTTCCTAGCACCAGTCTGAAGCACAGTAATGCAGGAAAACATCAGCAGGAGTAATTGGGCCTTTACACAAAGCTTGAGGAGCGTGAATTATCAAACACAAATATAAGACAATAAGTCTTGAGCTCTTTCAGGACATACTGCCTCATATGAACAGTGAGAAATTCAGAAACTGTTTGCCTAGATTGTCTGAAAAACACTGAGGACTTCAGAAAGTAAGCTGTCTTTCTGAATAAAAGATTCAGTCATTAATGGCAATGTTTGCCTTTAGCAGACAAACTCTTTACAGTAAATTGATACTGCTTTTTTGCATCATTCTGTGCACCCATTCTCTTTGGCACTGAATTATATCAAGAATCAAACAGTGCAAATGTTTGTCCATAATTCAATTATGGTATGTGTGGTGTTCATGATATAATGCAGACTAATATAATTAGTACAAGTCTACACATTCAGGTGAAGCCATATATGTTCTTGCTACTGTATATACAATTTCCAGATGAAATGTCAAATGCTTTCTTGTCTATGTCAGAAGAAGCAATAAATATATATATATTTTTAATACTCTCTGGAATTAAGCAGCAAATCAAATCACCTTTAAGAAGTAAGGGCAAAACTTCCCATAGGACAAAAAGGAAAACAGGACATGCTGTACAGTGTATGCAGTTCTTCATCTTTGTCATTAACATTTTTATACAGTTCTCTAAAAAGGCTGTTGCTGGAAACAATAAAGAAGGAAAGTGTTACATGTCTTTTAGTCTAGGCATTTGGGTTTTCCTGCAGATTGAGATTTCATAAAATCTAGTTCCAGCATTAAAAAAAAGTTATTCTGGTGTATTGATGTGCTAATTTCAGGGAAGAGGTGCAAGAAGAATTGCTTTAAAGCTCTGGCCAGTGCAGGGTCATCTCACACAGAGAACAGTTTGCATCTTGTCACACGTTATTTCTATGTGTGGCATACAATGTAGAATGCCAGTTAAATAGTACACTGGGTCAGAAGAATTTCAGGAGCACATGAAAAAGCAGAATTTATCCTATGTTATAACCAAAACCATTATTTTCTCACTAAAAATTTAATGAGAAAAATTTAACAAAAAGATTATACAATTTCAGCTTTATCTAAAATAAGCTTGTAAAATGTGAATTAAAAGCAATCAAGTTTCTATTAATCTATAATTTCTATCTTTTATTTTAAAAAAAGGTTTGCAATGATTTAGACATTAGATTTTTTAGTTCTTACCATGTAGTTTAGAGATATTGAATCTAATATAGCAAATCTAGAGCCACAGTTTCTTGCAGTCCTGAAGAATGGAGAGGAGGAGGGGAGAGAATAATAGAGGAGAGAATAACGAGGAGAGGAAGAAGAGGAGAGAATAACGAGGAGAGGAAGAAGGAGNGGGAGGAGAGGAGGGAGGAGGGGGGGGGGAGGAGGAGGGAGGGGGAGAGGAGAGGAGAGGAGAGGAGAGGAGAGGAGAGGAGAAATAATATAATTTATTTCACAGGCTTAGTGTTCAGGTTTACAAACTAGCAACTCGGAGGAGGGGACAGTCATGCTCAGAGGCAAACCAGGATCTGGAGGCTAACCATGGCTGAGAAACGTGGTGCTCCTGAGAGCAGGCAACAGTACAGACAGAAGTTTGCTCAATATATAGCATGAAGGTCCAGAGAAAGGGGATGCAAAAATTTTGAAACACCCGTCAAACAAATGCCCACAAAAACGAACACGTACATTATTAGCTACCCACAGGTAGGGTCATTGATAGTCTAGGAAGTTGCTGTTGCAAAAAGAAATCAGGTAGGTCCTTTAAATCTAATATCTGTATGAGCTGTTGTCTCTGACTTGCAGGTAAAACTTCCATTTTTTCTCTCCATTAACACAGAGAGAGATGCTCTATTAATAGGAAGCTCCAAATTCCAGTTACGTTTGACAAACCATAGTATTGTCTAACAATACTGCAGTAAAAGAATAAAGTCTTGGAATACTCTTCAGTGAAGGAAATAAGAAAAAAATGGATGGCTTTCTTTAAATGTTCTTTTATTTTAATTTTGACTCAATTTATTTCACATTATTAGATTATATTTCTAGCTGTAGATTAATTTCATTTGCAGACACATTTAACAGGTAACTGAGTGCCAAAGTTGATTTCAATGTTTGCACTGAGTGACTTGGAATACAGTGCTTCTATTTCTGGACCCATGAGCATGAGTTGGAAGGTAGTGGATGGCAGAGCACTTTCAATTTTCCTACAAAATGTGAAGTCTTTGATACACTACAGAGCACTTGAAAGTTCAGGATCTGGAAGGCATCCAAAATGATCAGAATTATGCATTTCAGGATTTTTGTTAGAGCAAGAGAGACAAACAGCAGAGTGGGAGAAAAAAAAAAAAAGAAAAAAATATTAAGAAGTCTCATGGAGGTTCCTGAAGGATGCCAACATCAACCCTGGCTTGAATACAGACCATCGACTAAGGAAGGCAAGAGATCACAAAAAAGACTGTCTACCGTTAAACAATTTTGAGGTTATAGGAAAAATGTAATTCAGATATAAAATAAAATATTATAATACGAACGCATGCATATTCTGTGTGGTGACTTTTGTGATAAGGAATGACTGCTCCTTCATCCAAGTCACACTCCTTAGGATCTGCAGCGCCTTCCAACTCAGACTCATCCCTGCAGATGGGCTGCACAGGTTTAGCAGGCACAGTTAGTGATCAAGGCCATCTTGATCCATCCTTTTTCATTCCTCCACTCCTTTTAGATGTTCTTCTGTGGGGCAGAGCATGGGGGCACAAAGCTCCAAACCCACGTCTCATCCCACTCTGACCTTTGAATAGCTGCAGTCTGCACTCCGTCCTTGGCTTTTTAAAAGGTACAGGTTCTCCTTTGTTGGACACTGTTCTCTGCTCATCCCATCCAGTTGTCTCCCAGAGATCTCTGGTGATGTGCTGGGAACCTAATGACCTATGATTCCCTGGCTACTGTGTCCTGAGGGAGGGCAGGAAATACACCCAACAGCAAGATACCACAAATTGGAATAGACAATGACTCTCTAGGGACACACATCACAGGGGGCTTATAGCAAAACCACATGGCTCTCCTCCTTTCTGCAGCACCTTGACAGCAGAGTTCAACTCCAAAAACAGTCTGAGAGACCAACCATATTTTTGACCC
Source organism: Pampusana beccarii (assembly GCA_013399365.1). Lineage (NCBI taxonomy): Eukaryota > Metazoa > Chordata > Aves > Columbiformes > Columbidae > Pampusana > Pampusana beccarii. Next base: position 43,979 of record VWYH01003125.1, on the reverse strand, counting down.
CTACCTCCATTTGACCACTTCATCTTGGAGAGGGAGCTTGTTAACTGAGCCTGTCTGTGGCTTATTGAAAGGTTGAATGAGCCATCACCTCTTTCTCTAAGTATCACATTTTTTCTCTGAAGTTACTTCTGATGCACAGTGTCTACACAGACCTAGTATCTGACAAGATCAACACAACTGGTTGATCTGTCTCCCCAAAACATTTTAATGAACAAAACTCACCACTGTAGCCCTCACAGAAGTCACCTTTGCTATCTGCAGACAGAAAGCAGGGTGGAAAGATGGAAAGAGGTACCAAAGTTGTGTGTTACTCTTCTAGTGGAGGGAAGTTGCTTAAGACTTGATATTGCTTTCAGTTTTAAAACTGCTTGATGCTTCAGAAGAAAGCTGAAAAATCAACAATCATAAATTTGTGTCATCTGTTCAGCTACCCCCTAGTTTCATATGTAGCCAAAGTTTCATGTGTTAGAGAAAAAAAGATATCTGTCCAGGTGTGAATTAAAGTAGGGACGAAAAAAAGAAAAAAACAAAACAAAACGAAACTGCAAACAAAACTCTTGACACTTTACAGGAAAACAATCCTCTAAAGGGCGGGGTTTAATTGTCCATATATTAACAGTAAAGACTGCCTTGGATCCATAGCAAAGAGCTTAATTCTGTGTTGTTCTGTGAGCTAAGGACTGAAGAATATTATTTATTTCCTGCCACCTCCACCCATCTCTGGATTCCATTCTTTCTGTGAATGTACTGTGAGCACTTTATCCACTGCTTGGGCCTATGAAAAGAAATTCTGTTATAAAAGTTGAATCAATTGCCTTTAGCTAAATAAGCCTCTCAGCTAAAGTCAGAGACTCTTCTTCTTTGATGTCAGTCACAGGTCTGGAAGATGTTAGGAGGAGGTCTGGTTGAGAGGTAGCTTTACAATCATTCACGAAAAATGCTATAATCTCCATTGTGATATTCATGCCAACCGCGCAGTGGCTAAACTTGTCATTGAATTTCCTTTAAGTTCTTTGTTTGGACCTGTTCCACCATAATGCTATCATCCATATTTTCCTTAGAATTTATTATGTATTCAGTGGGGAAGTGTTCAATTCCATTTCAGACTGGCTTCACTAACAATTTGATACATGCCTAAAATGACCCTGTTTCTCATATGAAGACTATAAGGAGGCAACACAAGCAAAGTACATAATAGGGCAAGAACTAGGACAAGAACTAAGACAAGAGCTAATGTTAGGAGATGTTTCCAAATGGGAAAAAATCAGAGAAGAATATTTGGATAAGCTTAGAAGGAGGAGGAGGGAGAAGGAAGAACAATAAGTGGGATGAATATTCACAAGCTTGTGACATAAAATCAGGGCTATTGTGAGAGGAGTGCAGAGCTCAACATCACACCCTAACCCTTGAACAAGACACAGCTGTATTCTGGAGTTTTTCAAATACAAATATACTATACTTACAAATACATTACTCATTCACCATCAGAAGGATCAACGAAAAACTGCCTACTAGAAGCCTGGAAACTCCCTGAAGTCTTTTCATTCTTTCCACTGATAAGAAAAAGAAGGGCAGAGCTGTAGTAAGCCTGAGACTGAGACTCGTCCACAGTATCTCCCACTCTCAGAGCATTTCTGTCAACATCCCTCAACTTACCTCAGTAGAAGTCGCATGGACTTGTGTATTTATTGAAGGACCCTTATTTATTGCCACATTGTCATAGCTGCTAGAATGGGCTGCAGACCAGAACTTCAGATCTACAGAGAACATTGGTTTTAGAAAAAGAGTCAATTAAGACACAAAATCCTTGGTTGATGCCTTTTTCTGTGTGTTGGGGAAAGGATGACTTCTGCACGAAAAAAAGTTTGTGATAAGGTGTGAGCACTCTGACACTTTCTCATTTGCCTCTCTGCCTCAGCCCCCCAAATGTGCACAGACGCACACGCGCTTCCTCTGCACTGTTTCTGGCCACTCCAATTGCTTCTACGACGTAGTTTCACAATTCATGGCTTATGCTTGCTTCATGCACTCATGTAGCTGCAAAGTTAATATAAATTCCTTCGACATTTCTTGTTTCTTTCAGTCCTTTACTTGCTTTTCTTGGAAAGCATTATGTGTGATATTTTCTGTAGGTATTGAGGATTGTTTTGTTTAGTTGGTTGTAGGTTTTGTTTGCTTGTTTGTTTGTTTGTTTGTTTGTTCCACTTTCAAGTCTATATAATCTGATACTGGAGTATGCTCTATCTCTTTATCTGACATAATCTGGGAAGAAAAAGGCCTTAGCAAGTTTTCAAAACATTTTTTTCACTATGTATTTTCTCCTCCTTGAGTTCTCTTTTAATTTAATATATTTGCCCTTTTTGTTTCGTCTTTTTTGATTTTCTTCTGGCCTTCTCATAATTTTCTTTCTAATTATTTCTAAGATGTCATCAGTTGCCTTCTAAAATTAATTGCTCTCGCACTGTTTCACCACTTTCCTGTTCTACATTTACAAGATTCTTATTTGCACTTTCTCTCTCTTGCTTTGTTCTGTGGGATGAGTAGCTTGTTTATTATGGCATGTTTTCTTCAAGTCTTGGGGCACGTTGGTTCAATTTGTGTTATGACTTTCTGAAGAGCCGTGCATATTGGATGTGCTTCCTGTTGTTGCCGGGAGCCTAGACTTTACAAGACCAGAGAACTCAGAGAAGTCGGGAGTCAGACTTATATTGTGAAAGGTTCAGAATCCTTTCAGGTTTATTTTAATTTACATGTACATGCTTATACATGCAGACTCCTTAAGAAAATCTGGTAAGTTATTTTTTCTGAATATGCAGGGGCTGGATTCTTCAGAAACTTTGTTCATTAACACCAGAAATGAAGCTTCATTCTTTCCACTACACTTCTCTGTAAGTCCGTACACCTGCAAGTCTTCAGGAAGTGGCATATTTGGACAGTCTGATTGTAAAAGCAAACCACATATTACATAAACCACAAAAATTAGTGAAACGGTAATCAGGGGACTGTGTCTTTAGAGATGTGATACAGGTGAGATGAAAAGGTGATGATGATCAAAGAGTAGCACTCTAAAATGCATCAGCAGTGGTTTGTGGGTTTTGTGTCTTTTTTTTTTTTTTCCGTTTAAAGTGATTTATTATTCCTTTTACATGCATATTTATTTTCTAAGTTTAGTCCACCTACATATCCATATTTGGGGTACTTATTTTCATCTGGATGCTATAGACTGAAACTGCTGGTGGTTCCAGGTGTAGCTGAGAAACCTGCAAATTCTGCAAAACACACAGAATCTAATAATCCATTTCAGTCCAGTTATCTGTCTGCTTATCATATGCCTGAGCATATGTAAAAGTCTTCATGCAACTGAGGTCTGAACGTTTTCTAGTTGAGGCTATGTTGAGATTGCAAGATGGTACAGAGAGTTTACCAGGTCTCAGTTCAGCCACCTGCATTTCAAAATAAGTGGACACACCACTCTCCAGTTGCAGACTGTAACATTGGAAGTGCTGCCCACCAGGGGTCTTCAGGGTGTGCTCACCCTGTCTCCTGTCAAAATGGGCATGACTGCAGTGCGTGCTACAAAGTGCACCTTCTCAGCTGATGAAGGTCGGTACAGGACGTCCTATGACTGCAGCATCCCACAGTACAGTGTGCATGTGTGGCATGGCAGGCACATCCTGTGTTGTGGCATACGCAGGTCAACACCTCCTGGCTTGGCACATCTACAGATTCCAAATGGATCTCTCTGTAATGTTTGGTCTGCTGAAAATGGATATACATTGCTGTGTAATTTGCATATAAACAGAAAATCAGCTTTCTATAGGACCTGAACTGACCCTATTACTGTTACATGAAGTGCACTTACTAAACATTGTTTCTTGATGTTTTGTAGAATGTTAAATATAGCCATAATTACTGATTGCAAAATCTAATTTTATGCTTGAATTAAGCCACTGCACAACACTTCTTTTTTTCATTCACATGGCAGAGTCATATAAATTATTTGGCAAATTTATACACTGATATTTGTTATATACTTTTATTAGAGTTTCTGGCAAAGTCAGAAAGGTAACTTACAACAGTTTGTTACCAGATAAAAGCCATTTTTAGTAATGTTTTTCACATTTTTCAACATCCTTTTACAATAAGAGTCTCATTTAAAGTTATTGATTATTCTGCCCAAAGAAAATTCAAGGATGGATTTGTGCGTTACTGCTATTGCCATTCCTGAATGGCGTGGTACATGCTCATCTGAGGTCACATTTTTGGAGGAGTCTTCTTCAGACATCCCTATCTAATAAATCAATAAAATGCTTTTAGCCTCCAAATTGCAAATTTTTGCAAACATGAAACTTCACCTGCTTAAAACCACGCAGTCACATTTAGAGAAAGAATTGATAATTTTGTGTCTTAGACATGTTAAATCAGTTATTAAGAATAGCATTTCCTTTTTTTTATTCACTAAAAAAACCTAATAAATGGAGAACTACAATAATGATCCATCCGTTAACACAGAACATAGCAATACATGTATGTGCAGATACACATCCTTACCTGATCTATCTTCTTACAGTCTATACAGCATATAATGCATTTTGTATATAGAGAACGTATTAGCAATTATATTTTACAGAATATTCTTCCAAATTAGTAATTCATTCAGAGAAGCAAGGATGCGTTCCTGGGATGATGTTGTTGTAAAATGTTGATGAGATTTACTCTTCATAAGGATGGGAGTCCAGCAAAGAGCATATATCATTGTAAAAGAAAAAAAAGCTGTTTCTTAACCTATAAGACTGTTTGATAGTGATTGTCAAAGAAAACCTGATGTTCAACTCAAAAAGTTAAGATCATGACTCCCAAATTGGGAATTTAAATTAAATATATATTTAGATACAGAATAAGATCCCAGAATTACTGGAATTTCTAAGGTTCTCTATCAAGTCAAAAACTGGATGCCCTTGTAAGTTTGCTGAGTTAGATGCTGAGAAAAGAATGCAAACCTTGCAGAATTGTTTATTAGTCAGGTTACAGAAAATGTCTCTTAATGCTCTAATATTTTTAACAGATGTGCTTTATGATTCTAGCTGAGCTATGGAAGTCCCAAATTATAGGTGAATGTGCAAAAGTCCATGCCTACTAAAGACCATAAGGACTTGTCATAGAACAATTACAGGGAAGTAGTGGGTTCTACTTTTAATCAGAAATACATTTTAGCTTGCAGCACAAATCAATGAAATAGAAAAACCACTTGCTGACAAAAAGGTCAACACATCCAAACCACCCACGCTTATGCAGGAGAGAGCTCTAGGTCCATGGTATCGGGATACATTGACCCTGTCTTCAAGGATGCTATCAAAATTTACAGAATTCAAAATAAGTGGAAGATTTTAAGGTAGTAGAGAACTATAGCCTATTATGGGAAAGAACAGAAAGGAAAAAAAAAATAGAAAAAAAAAAGAAAGATTTGTTCAGGTTAATCCACAACATGAACAAAAACATGTCCTTGGACAAAATGCCTTAGCTGTTTGTATAAACATAAGAAAGATCATTGCAGATCAGAGCCAAGATTTCAGACAGGATCTATTACTGAAAATAAATCCTCAACAGCTCAATAAAGCAGAAAAATTGACAGATTTCTGAAGCAATAAAATGTGGAAACATGCAATAAGTTAACTGTTTCATGGCACAACCTTTCATAGCACACATTACAGTGATACAGGTATTTAAAATCTGAACTAGGTAATATCAGAGTGTCAGACAATCCTGTTAAACACATATCCGAAATTTTTTTCAGTAACACCTGACCCAAATATCCATTCCTAAGCTTGTATCATTACTTAAAATACTAACATTGGATTATTTTTCTTGGAAATTTGAGTGTGCTATTTTTAATCGACAGGATAGGGCTTGAAAGATATTTAAGTTTTCTCACACATTATACATGCACATATATCAGTTATTTGAGTAATCAGCAGCAAACTAGAAATAACGCAATTTGTGTGCTTCCATAACATTGTAGGAACAGGAGTGTTTTTGCTCACCAACAATAAGTATGGCAATAAATGATGAGTACAGCGTCGCTTCTTGTATTTTCATATGTACTTGGTAAGTATTTGGAGCCTAAAACTGACAGATAAATATTTACCAGTGAGTTAAAGAACAGAAAAGACCATTGTATTCTATTCAGTTTGACATCCTGTGTAACAGAGGTCACATATCTTCACTCTGAGAAAAATACATTTTAGATACATGAGTACTAAAGAATATGGATTTATTACATTGTGACAGATAGAATACTTCGGAAAGGCAGAAATGTCAAAGCCTATTATATTACTATATGATGCATATTGTGGACACAGAAATTTTGCAAAGTTATTAATGCACAGTTGTACTACCATAGTCATACCTGGTGGTAATTAATACAAATCTTATTAGCCAGAAGAAGTCTTGCGATAGTTTTCTGCCTGGAAAAAAAGAACTACTTATACTCACAAGCCTGACCTATAGTAAAGGTAAAGGATATAAAGAGACAACTTTAATCTCAGATCATGGGATGAATTCACGGCATTCCAGAACTGGCAAGAAGAAAGGATGTAACGAAACAGACTAACTAACCTGCATCTTCACTAAGGATCCCCTGGAATGATGGAATGAACCACACCTACTGTATCAAATCAAGTTTTATGAGACAAAAAAGCCTGCAGGAGTAGAACTGTAAATATGTTAATAGTTCATAAACCTGCTGGGCATAATCACAGTGAGTTACAAATGGATTAAGGACCAAATCAGTGGTCTTGAAGGCAAATTAACATAATGTCTCACTTGAAAAAGACTACCAACAGCTTCACGTTCAGTATTTGTTCTGAGAAAGCCTGAATGATCAACAGCATCATTAAACTGATAGCTACAGCACAAATATATGACGTGTGAAACAACAAACATACATCAGATACCAAGACAATTGTTGGAAAGTTATTTGGGTAATAAAAAAAATATTTTTCCCACAATGTGTTTTCATTTGAGTGTACTTCTACGAGATTATAATTAAGGTCAGATATTTTGATACAAAATTGTAATTATTTCTCCTCTACGCAAATTGCAACGTCAAATTCTGGGTGATAGTTTTCACCAACTCCTAGGCAGAATTAGTGCATTCTGAGATATGAAACAAACAAACGCTGTACTCAGAGTTCTCTGAAATGAACTACAGAGAAACCACAGAGTTTGCTGCATTAATGAACTGGTAAATTTGTATGTCTTGTTTTTTGTTTTTTACCTCCCCCCCACCATTCCCTCTCCCCCCCTCCCCCGCATCTTTTTGAGTGAGGTAAGAAAATGAACACTCCTTGCAGGAGGACTGAGTTCATGACTGTCACAAAACACTGGAAGTCAGCATGATAATGAGTCAATTTGTGTGGAAATGAACTCATTATTGTTAATGTTTTGCTGACTCCCAACTGATTCAAGAACTCCTTAACAAAATTCAAAACAGAAGAAAGAGGGGAAGTTCATGAATTTTGGAAGTAATGAGTGAAGAAACAAATCAGTCTTTTCCTCATCCATATTCAAGTTCAGTGATCTACCCTATGCTCTGATAATCCAGCCCCAGAATACACTCTGGGGAACATTAGTTCATACAGATCTTATAGCTGAATTGTAGAAATTCCCATTAAGTGGAAAAGAAAGTACTGATTGTTTCTAATTTTTAATTCTTTACTAACAAAACAGTACTTTCAAATTAATAGGTTTTCCAACCAGAAGAAAATAGGACTTTCATGTAAGAAATTTCAGGAATTATTCTGGAAGATATTGATTCTCACATAATAATTCAGATATATGCACAAATGTGTCCTTCATGCAAATGATGTTTTTACCAGGGCCATTTCCTGGTAGGGTTTATTAATATCACAAGTAATTTCTACACCCAACCCACATATTTTAAATTAATCAAAATTTTTGCTTAGAATAAACCCACAAAATAACAGGAAACAGCTGATATCGGCTTCAAAGGTAATACATGAAGTTTTTTTATCTCAGAGGAGTATTGAGAGTTTTATCACTATGAGCTGCAGAAGATTTAGAAAACTTCTGCTGTGAAGCATATTGGAAGAGCAGGAGTTCATAAGGTAGGTACGGTTCAGATAAACATCTCAACTTTAAACTCAAAGATTAGGCTAAAAGTCTTGTTCTAGTGTGCTTGGATAAGGAAGTGCAGAAGTGCATCACATGAAGTTACAACTATTTTATGAAGGTTAGATTTTTTTTTTTTTTAAGAATTATGGAGTGAAATTTGCATTGATACTATTTTTTTAAAGACTGCTGTTTCTTAGATTAGGTTAAGATGATATAGGGCCCAGTTATCACTTTATAATATTTTATCTACTTTAATACATACTTAAAAGCCCTAATTACCTTAATGGAAATTTTAGGAAATCATTCTTCTTTATGATACAAATTACTTCAGTCAAAATTACATTAATATTCATTGTTATATTACCATGGTCAGTACAATTGTATTTCTTTGCTACTGAGCTACATGTCTAGCATGAAACAGAGACAAACTAATCTAATGAAAATATATGTCTTTTATTTCCTAACTAATAATCAAGATTTATAATAATAATTTTCTCAATGTGGCAAGTATAGAGTGGTACTACACTTTACACAATATACTCAAATTGGTAATTTTTCCTGCCTTTTTTTTTTTTTCTAATTAAACTGAAACACCTTGAGTGGTTCAAAAGGCTTTGGATTCGTGTCTGAAGTAGGATATGTCAGAATATGATTACCTCTTAGCCTGATACCTAGCATTACCTCACCATCCTTTATCTTTCTGCTAAAGTAAAATATCACAACTTATTTTCCTTTCCAGTTCAGCTTAGAAATTCCAAAATTTTCACCTTGCTGATGGTTTAAATGAAGATCAAACAGCGTAGTTAGTGGAAGTAAATGGCAGTGATATGACTGTGTATAACTTCATGTATTTTGTCTGTGATTTCTGCAGGCTAGTTTTTAATGATTGGAAGAACACTAAGCTGTTGTGCTGCTGAAAAGTCACTCCAGAAAAGGTTTTGACACTGCAGCATAGATCAGAGAAAACTGAGATAATTTTAAGCAATACGTACTTCAAACTGGATAAACAGGTCTCCATAAAGGATGTCTTCTTTACCAGAATAAGTTCAGTTTTAATCCACTGGAGGTATCTCTATGCTACTATGTTTTATTTACGTACCTGGGAGGTATTTGATTCATACTCATTCCTCTTCTTCCTCCTCACTCTAGAAGTGAAACTAAACAGCAACAAATTTTGCACCAACCAACACCCATGACCTGCTCCTGAGATCCCTATTTTTAAGTGACAGACCTGACAACAAGTGGGTTGGAAATCACACTAGTTGCACTGATGACTCTCCAAAAGTCCCTGCCTCTGGACCTCCAAAGGGTTTCGCCAGGCACTTGCGTTTCCCCATCTATTACACTATGTGACAGAAGATGAGCGGAAGAAGCAAAAGGTCTAGGTAGAAGCGTATTGCTGCAGATGGAACAGTGAGTATAGTTTGCATCCTGTTCTCTGCCCACCTCTTAAGGAGAGAGAGTTTTTGGAAACAGCAACAATACGATATTTTTGGCAGCAAAAATGCCTCCTAAAGTGTTGCAAAGGGTCACTCACATGCAGAAAAGAGTTTAGTTTCGAACAAAATACCATCAAGAAATGCTGTTTTCCCTAAAGGGCTCTCATTGTAATTCTACCTGTCAGTAACAGATGAGTATCTGATCACTCACGTTATCTACTCAGCAACAGTAGCTGATCAGTAGCTTTAAGTTATTACCTCAAGTGCTGTTTATATTCTATCTGCCATTCAGCCTTTGCAGCACAGCGTGCACCCACAGCATGTGTGAAAAAAAATGTTAGACTTTGTTTCTGGGGACCTCTGAAGACTACTGCTCTTCAATGGAGATTCACCTGCACATAGAGCAGTTGATCTACAGAAGCATATTTTACGCAGATGGAACACATTGTAATATGTTATTTCAGTGATCAATTTCTCCCTCATGCAGAGAAATATGTTCCAGATAAACTTCAAAAACACACACTTTAGCACCAGACCAGATATAGCAGTTTATGCAGGTAGATAAAAGAGCTGTAATCTTGTTAGGAGGAGTTATATCATAGATAGAATTTCTTTGGGTATATAGACCTTAATTTATTATCTTCGTAAATCACCTGAGCAGACAATTCAACTTCAACAAGCTTAAATTTTGGACAAAAAAACCTGCATGTAGTGAAAAAAGTAGAAACAAGAGTTAAGTAAGCAGTTCCCACTATGTAAGGAGAAAGAATTGGATTATTGTGTGCACTAGTTGACTAATGTCATATTAAAATAGTATTGAGACATCTGCAGAAGGAAAAAGAAAATCACTGATTGCTTAAAAAGAGAAAATAATTGGGATGATGTTAAAGCAGAAGCACTATGTACTATGCATGACCATTCTGCTCTGTAGCTTCATTATGAAACACTGAAGTACTGATGCAATTTAAGCTCTCATTCGGAGGACACTGATAAAGATTTTCAGTGTCTGAAAGAAAAAGAGTTTTTTTGAATGAAAACTTTTTCTAAAGTTAAAGACCTGGAGTTTATAATAATTGTTAATACTGAATCACATTAAAAATTCAAAACAGTATGTAGACTGAAAGGTTGTTATTTTGCCTTTTCCTTCACTTTTTCCCGCATCACACTCTCCCTAACAGAGCTGGTGGTGAATCAAATTCAAAGTTACAGGGAAGCTTCCCAAGTATGTGTGTATATGACTCTGCCTCAGGCTCTAGCCTCCTACTGACACTGCACAGAGAAGTATTCCAGGAAGCCAATGAAGCTTTAGTGACATTCATGTCTCTGCCTAGAGATGTTTTCAGGATATATTCAAAAGCCCGTTGTGTGACGAAGGGAGAATTAAATGCACTGCAGTATGATGCAGGTATATCAGAACTTAGTGACTCAAACTGGGTTGGGAAAGAGGATAAAAATAATTTTTGACTGCCACTAACATACAAAAGCTGGAACAGTTTTGTCTCTATCTCTTTTATCTGCTGGCAAAGGACAAATATCTGTCTGATACAGACTGAAGCATTGTCAAAAGAAAAATCCAGGAACAAAAATGCAGATTCACCAAGCAAATAACTATTTTTATCTTAAACCATTTCTCTACTTATATTTAAAATAATTCTGATACTTTTTATCTTTTAAATATTTCATATATTTCTGAACTAAATGTAAAATTATGTAACAAAATTTTAAGAAAAGGAAAAATAATGAACAAGCAAACAAAAGAATAACACACACTCCACCCATCTCTGGTGTTTTCAGGAGCACAGGAACAAAGATTTTGAAAATGTGAGGAAATTACATTCCATCCACATACCATGTTTCCTTCTGAAACTGTTTTATAACTCCAGTGATTTGACAGAACCCCCCCTCACACGCACCCTTTACTGAAACATTGAATTAAACAATTTTGTTTCCACTTAGAAAGGTCAGTTATCATGCTTTCTTTGTCAAAGTAGTATTTTTCTTTGCCTTGTATTTAACTAATTTAAACTTGGCACATATAATTCTTGAACAACAGCCCTTAACACATTTTGAAACTATGGATGATAATAGACAATCATATTGCCTCTCTAAGGATTTTCCTACATAGAGAAGATAATTTGCAGCAATCTAGGGTGTAAATTTATAGCACATTCATCACTTATTAACTTCACCTGCAAACACTGAGTGCTCCATACCCATAGGGTATTTGACCATACTCTGTCAGTGGAATCAATGGCCTCAAGAAATAGACATAGTAGGTAGAAGAATTTTTCACACAGGCAGTCAGCATTGAGAGCACTGTACATTTATGTTCTAATTTATATTCATTATTTTTCACTAACTTGTCTGCATAGGCAAACCTTAACATTTCAAATCAAAGAAATATCCAAACATTTTATAGTAACTGCTGTTTTCATTTCATTGATTACATAATGTATACACACTGAGGTTGATTTTCCTTCACCCACAATCAAAACTGAACAGACCCTGTCACAGAGTTTTTCTAGAAGTGTGATATTCCTCTTCCTTATGAATGCACAAGCATTTCAACATGCTTTTTCAGATTAAACATTTCTGCAACAAGCCAGGGAACAGGCAAAGAGGTGGTATAAATAGTAACCACAGAGGAGCCAGTCCAAAATGAGGGGTGGAAAGTTTATGAAAATGTGACTCTCCTCAAAATCTAATTTTTATTGCTAAATACTTCCGAGTCCCAAATCTTAACTGAAACCACCAGATCTGAAGAAACCTGTCCTCTAGACATGAGGCCTTCAACAGAGGAAAATGTTACTTTGAATATCTAGTGCAAGAGGTGTCCTCAGTGAAGCCTGGGAGTATGAACTGGAAGAGGAGGTACAGACTGCAGGGGGCAGTATTCCAACCTAGGCAGTAGCTCTGCGGGGTGAGATGGAGACGAGACAGCCTCAGCTGTTAAAAAAGCATTAGGAGCACTGATGCAACCCAGTTAATAAGAACAAGAACAATGAAAAAGAAAATTAATATCATAGAATGATGCACAATGTATGCAGTTGCTGAGTATGATGTGGATTCCAAGTAAGATCACAAGTAAAGGTAATAAGAAAGAGTAGATACTCAAAACCAAATGGAAATTAACACATTAGAACAGAAATTCATGTGTAAATTCAGAGATGATGGTTTAGCAGAAGCTTGAAGTCTCTCCAAATGAGAACTCTCTATGAACAGATTTAGTGGAGGAGGTTTCAGGTCCAGACCCTTATTTCGTTGTATTAGTTGCCATTATAAAAAAATACCTTAATTTGTAAAAGGTTGCTTCATATAATCTTATTTTATCTTGATCTAAATAAGGTTTAAATGCTGTCTATTCACTGTTTTGCAACTAGGCTATTTCTTCTGATTTGTAGCTGCAGAAAAGCCCACTTCATATTTTTCTTGTACCCACATTTCTCTAATGGTGATCATGTTATTTCTTATCTTATGACAAGTACTATTCTCAGGTCTGTTCGAAGAGCTGGAGTCAAATGTTCAAGTATCTGCCTATCTCCAGACTTGCTGACAGCACAGAGTGAGTATGGATACAGAGAAAGATTTATGTGTTATCCAGGGGTATGTTAAGTCTGTTTTGAAGTTTATGGATAAATGAACAGGTGGACTATTCATTGCTTGAGGAAGGATCATTCTCTATCTGATCGGTAGCTGTTTATGTGATCTGAAATTGTCAGTGATTCAGTATTTTGGTTTAGTATTTTGCACTCAACCTCAGACCTAAGCTAAAGCCTGGTCAAATGCTTCTCTGTAGATGGTTGAACACACATTAGCCAAATACATTAGGATGGAGATGAATAAATGGAGAATATGAGTTTCTAAGTGTAGTTTGAGAAGATGAGGTATATTCTCAATGTTAAAATCACATGTGTAATAAAATATAACTCATTTGCTGTGTAATAAAGTGAATGCTTTGTAAGAGATCTAGGCATATGTTTATAATAATAATAAAAATACTTGTCATTTGTAGTGTTCTGTATTTGTACATAGCTCACCAAACACTTGATCTCACAACACATTTGTGATGAAGGTGTATATTTTTCCGTTTTTTAAGTAGGAAGAATGAAATACAATATTGAGAATTATGTAATCAGTTTTCAAAAAAAATCAACTAGAGTAATTTTGTCTTCTACTACTGTGTGTCTGCAGTGTCATTAAGGTGAAGCTACTAGTTTTTTTTCAAATGAGAATACTCAAGTTGAGCTCTTCTGAGGATAGGTGCTTCAGCTTATGTGAGGCACTGTATTTAAATAAAAAATACTTTTTCCTTTATATAACTTATCAGTGAAGAAGAAAATTATAAAACATTTGAAATTGTTACTCCAAAGTTACAAAATTTATTGATAGACTTATTGAAAGACATGCTATTTAAAGCAAATTTTAGTATCCTTTTTAGTGAAGCACTATATATTTTGAGCATTGAAGGTTTTAGGTTTCTTCCAGATGAACTAGGGTATTGTAACATTTGTTTCCAGATGAATAAAATGGGAATAATATATTATAGTTCATATATGATGTGTTTAAATGGCTAAGAAAACAAAGCAACTTCATATTTTCATTTGTAACTTTTACTATTATTAGTGTTTCTTATTCTAAAGCAATGGCTCATTTGCAGATGACCAAGCTGATTCATTCACCTGTGGGCCTGCTCCTGGCTCTTCTCAAACGCAGCCAGATGCCCAGCAGCCTACTAGCTGCAGGTAGGCACAGCACAGCTAATCTGGTGACACACCGCAAAGCTTTGGCACTTCAGGGAAGCACAAGATCTGCTGCACACATCCAAATCAGTGGCAATGTAAGCATAGTCCTGATAGAAAGGTCAAACCATGGGAAGAAGTTCAGTAATGTGACAGGCTGAAAGACTGGGGACTAGCAGGACATACAATCAAGCACATAATGATGACTTCAGCTGCTTTTTTTACAGGAATCTTACAACTGTAACCGTTGGGTTGATCTTCTGGTTCATCTCACTGGACTCTGCATACTAGGCAGCAGTTGAGCTGCTCTCCTTGTCTTTGAGTATTGAGTGACATATTTCTACATATTTTAAGTTAAAATAATATATTTGTCTTGCTACATTTTGGCAACATTAGTTCATCTGTCCAATTCCAGATAAAGCCAGTAAAAATGCAGCCAGTACACTCTTGTAGGTAAAGCTCAAGAGAATTTACATGTATTTCCCTTTACTGTCAACTTCTCTTACGTACAGAAGAAGCAGAAATCTCAGAGGCATAAAAAGGAATAAAATTGCAGCAGCAATATGTGCAGTGTGAAAGAGACACAGTAAGAGTATGGGAGTTTTCTCATAATTCTTATTCCTTGATTAAGGATGTATTTGAGTACTGGTATAAAAAGCAGCCAATTGTCTTTGCAGATCAATTATTTTGTGATCTTTTAAAACCTTCTAGTATTTTTTATTTTAGGATTGGGAAGCTGACAAGCTGTGTTTGTTCCTGAGTTTTTAACTAGGAGGTTATATTTTAGTAAAAAAAAATGAACCTTCTTCCTCTTTAAATAATTATTATTCACAATACTTAGGCTTGGTTGTTCCATTTGAAAGAGTAATTAGCAGAATGTGATAGCAGAAAATATATTTCATTGAGAGGAATAACATTAATATAAATAATAACAATTAACGATATTACAGGAAGTTTATTTTCTCTGTTATGCTCGCGTCCAGGTATAGTAATGCAAATAAAAAGATTTAGTAGAAATACCTTTTGCATCTGTGACAGATATGCTCTTCATTTCAGGAGGATTATAGGTGCTGAATTAGATTTATATATTTACCTGTATGGAGTATGATAAACATGGAACTTTGCTTGGAAACAAAACGAAGCAAACAAACGACAACAACAGAAGCTATTAATAAATAAGGTGTCAAGAATTTGGGCTTCTGCCTCTGGCCTAATGACTAAGTCTGGTGATCTTTCATCTGTATCTGATGATTTCTATACCACAACTAGAAGTAAAAATTTCTGTAACAATTTTCATTTTCTGGCTGCATGTGTATGTTTAAGAGGAGAGTTAGAAGAACCTCCTTACAAATGTTCTACTGTATGGCTAACTTATTTACAAATGGATTTTATTTTTGTGCTTTAAGGGAGATATGGCTAGTATCATCCTACCTATTTTGTATTCGTAAAAGAGTTGCCTATAGAATGAAATCTATTTCCTCGAGAAAATTCTGAACTTTTATTTTACAAAATGGCCCTGATTTTTTACGAAATGTTGAGTGAAAGTCTATCTAAAATACTGATCCAAAACATGATCTTATTACATATTTGTTTCAATACCATCAAAAGTATAAACAAAATGCAGAAATAATTAGTAAAATGCTGAAATTAGAAAGATCTAAGAGAAAAGCTCTATTGTGATGTTTGTTTCCAATGTTAGCTTTTCGTCATAGGGTATTTCCAAGTCTTTGATCCTCTTCTTTTTGGAAGAGTGAGCGAACTTATCTGTTGTTATCCAGAATGTTTTTCTTCATTATCTCATTTCTCTCTCTTTTCTCCACACTAATTTCCTTGACTATGGCATGAGCCTTGTGAACCTGGGATTGCCTTTCCATATCTGTCTCAAGACTTGCCTGAGTTATTCTCAGGCTAGGCTATTAAGTATGTAAGAGAGTGAACTTATGCATCAAGAATTATTTCCATGGGCTGTCCCAATGACATCTGAAATTACCTCCTGATATCCTTGATATCAATCAACTCATATCTGCACGGTATCCAGTCACAGCCCAAATTCCAAACCAGCTTTTATTTTATCCCCCAAATTTGTATAAGAACTGTTACTTTGAGGGCACTGCAACTTCAGCCCTGGATTTCACCAGTGCTACCAGTGCCATCACCATTCTTCCAGCCCCTGGGCCACAGGGAAGTACTTTTGAGATACCTTTTTATACGAAAGCAGTGGCAGCTGAAAAAAGAACGATTAAAAAGGTCACTGCCCAGCAGGATGGTGTTCCACAACAACTCCCTTTCAAACGCAGTGAGATACACTGTGAAGTCTCTGTTTGGTCTATACTGCTGATCTATATTGGACCAAAGCGGCAGAAACAAGATATTCCACAAACTGTGGAGGTTGCAGAAATGTCAGAATCTTCTCAGAGAAGTTCTCCAGGCCATATATTTCACATATAGCTGTCCGTTATAATTACTGTTGGGAAGTCTGACTGACTTTATCTTAACTTTATAACCCTGCTAGTATCCAGAGATGTCTTCCCCCTCTCTGTAAATTAGTTCCCTTATTAAATTCTTTGTAGTGCACAGAATTATGCCTTCTATTTCCCCCAAATGTAATTTGCTATAGAAAGACAAGAAAAAGGTGGAGGGGAGGAGGGAAATAAACAGCTAGTTATAACTGAACTTATAAACCTCCTTCTTTCAGGAACATTAGGCTCTCTGCAGTTTATCACAATGGCCACTGATCAAAATCCAGCAGAATCCTTAAGTAATAGTTAAGGATTAAACAGATAACATAATTCACATCCTTCTTATGGATTTTTATGCCTAAAACTGACACTGTTCTTCATCAAGATCCCTTACAGAGATCTGTAATCCTCATAAATCACATTCACATTTGAGCTCAGTTTTCCCTTTGAAATATTTTCCTTAGCCTTGGCACACACAGAAAATGTAGTGACATGGATGTATTCAGGCTCATTTCAGTTTTTCAATCCTCTTTTTCTTTCTATGAAAACTAGTAATCTTTTCACAGTGGCTACTAAGACTGTATTTCAAAGAACAAACCTGTACAAAGAGAAAGACTCGTATATGAGCCTAATACACTGATTCCTCATCCGTGCAACCTGTGCCTTTCGCAAGGACAGTCCTCCTTCCTTATTTCAGAAATTACCGTTAGGACCGTGATTTTAATGGAAGTTATAATGTTAAAATTACACACACTGAGAAAACATTTGGATTTCCAAACTGTTTATGAGTTGCACTTCCATAAGACACAGAGAATCACTCTTCCTCTTGCTCAATGAATCCTGAGGTTCTGAGGTTCTTCTGAGACTTGGATCTCATGGTGTTTCTGAGCCATGATTTACTTCTTGAAATGCCTTACTACTATTATTAAATCAGTTTGTATTGTGCTCTGAAATCAAGAATAAAATATATACTGTCATTTTTTTTTCTTCTAGGTTACAAGAAACAAATGTAAATGAAAATAATTATTTTACTCTCTTTCTACCATGCATTCTACTAATGTAAATAACCCAAACAGGACCAAAAGAAAGACATATTTCAATAGTATTGTGATTTGACTTTTTAAAAGTAATCCTATAAAGAAAGTGAATTTTAACAGCGGTTAAAAAATACCTTTTTTTTTTGTGCAAAGCTAATCTCAGTTTGCTTTTATATTGCTTTAGCAAAAATACAACTGACAATGTGTGAATTCCACAAAAAACCTCAAAACCTATGTATGACTTATTTGGTTTAATTTGTGAAACATTATAGTCAGATTCCAGACTGAATCATGGTCATTATGTGTTCCTTCATTTTTTAATGGAAAAATAATGACTACTTTCTAAGGGCAAAGAGAAAAAAACACCTACTTGCTAATGAAAATTGTTCTGTATCGGTTATGGTAGAGCTCAGTTAAAGCCATATGCAAGTTCACCAGAGGAAGAAGGGGTCAAAAGGTGGCAGTCTCCAGACACTCTGTTGTGGCTGCACTGTTGTGAGTGTACTCAGAATCATGTGAGATGATAGATGCTATAAATCCAAATCCTTCTTCCAAAATAGAAATTATAGCCTGCCTTATCCTCCACACTGGTGTTTCTTCAAATGCTCTGTATTCTGTAAATTACAAAATGTATTATTTTAAGCATAGCTAAGGGTTACACATTTCTGCATCTGAATTCACCTGAACGAATTCTATATGCATGAGAATAACAATTGTAAAAGTTATTATTTCTCATTATTAGAAGTGTTACATGAATAGTACCTAGTTGGTGTTAAGAAATGAAATCACAGGTTTAACTTCTTTCTGCTTCTCTGATTTGGAAACTAATCCTATAAGTTTTCATGTCTGTGCTTCTAATAAATAAAGAAGTATTGCTTAGTGCATATGACCTCCATTATACCTTTTGAGATAAGAGTAGTCTTTTGTAAAATATGCGGATTGGCAGGGAGATGACATGAACATCACTTTAACCAGGATTTTTCCTTTAACTTTATAGATTTAGACTACCTACATTTGAAATGTTAAAATGAAGTCATTTATAAATTATATGTCTTGTAAATGATTTAACATCTGGAGAATTTAAGAAGAGATGTAATTTAATTATTGTCAGCATCTATTCTAGAGACCATTGTATCAATGGGAGTCAGTTTATTAGTTCCAGTAGATTTTGCATCAGTCCCTAAACTAGTCTAAACTGTTAGAAATCCACATTTTATCCTAATGGTTCCCTTAACACTTTGCTTATGATCAATGTGTATTTCAAACTTCACAAATGAGATTAAAGCTTCATTTTAACTGAATAAATGACATAGAACTAACTGAACATTGCCTATGTGTTTGTTACAAGTTTTTGCATGAAAGACAGAGGGTAGTAACAACAAAATTCTTCATCATTACTTGAGCAGTCACTATGATTGAGTGACAACATGAAGTCAGTTGTTTTGCATCAGTAAGTCACCTAATAAATAGAAATGTGCATTGCATTCAATTTGCTGTCTTCCTACATAATGAGATTTACAGAAACACCTGCTTAAGTAATTTTATACTGATTCACTTGGGAAAACAAAAACACAGATAAAAGACTATCAGCTTGTGAAAGATATTTTTCCTTTACTTGAACATTTGCTGTATTTTATTCCTCTGGAAAAAAAAAAATATACAAGAAATCAGTAAACATGAATTTATTCTTCTGGCTAACCAATGGCTGAGTTGATTTCTTAGTCTGACATAATTAATTAATTAATTAATTATTCTCAAGCAGAGGATTAGAATGACAAGACATGGCCTCAAGAATAGTTCACACTTCTGTTTTAAATCCTTGAAATACCTATACATACTATTGCTATCAGCATGTTAGCTATAGCTTGGGGAATAATTAATATTTCAGAGGAATTATTGCAGCTTCCCATTCAGAGGTTGGCAAGAAAGAGTTAATTAGTACCTTCCTTCTTGAGACAGGAATTTGTAAGAATACCTATGAACTTATGCAAAATTAATTGAATTGTTCTATACTACATTTAATATCTACTTTCTTGAAGTTGAATTAATTTGGGCATTGAGACTGAAAGAAGTGTAGTTCTTAAAAGGATTTTGAACTGACAGCTGCAGTCCTATAGATTTTCCATAAAAACTCAGTTTTTGATGGGAAGCAGTCACAAAGACTGTTTTCTGTAGAAAAGTTAAGTTTTTAATAAAAAGGCTGGTTTTATAAAATCTGAAAACCTAAAAGGAAGGTTGTGGCTATGTCATACAAGAGGTGAAAGCTGTTCACGGAGCCTTGGCTGCAGAACTGAATTACAGTCTGGAACACAGGTACAACGGTTTCCGATCATGTGTTTTTACAAAGCAAAGTACATAAGACACCCTGTCCCAAATGTGTCCTCTCTATTACCCTAGAACCATAACCAGAACCAGAGAATCATAGAATGATTGGGATTGGAAGGGACATCTGGAGATCATCTAGTCTAGATGTGTCAAACTCATTTTCACCAGCACCCACATCAACCTTGCAGTTCCCTTCAAAGGGCCAAATGTAATTTTAGGACTGTATAAATACAGTCCTGATGTGGCCCCTGGTGAAAATGAGTTTGACACCCCTGATCTAGTCCAACCCAGCAGCTAAAGCAGGTTCACCCAGAGCAGATTGCACAGGAATGTGTCCAGGTGGGTTTTGAATGTGTCCAGAAAAGGAGACTCCACAACCTCTCTGGGCAGCCTGTTCCAGGGCTCTGTCACCATCAAAGTAAAGAAGTTTCTCCTCATATTCAGATGGAACCTCTTATGCTTCTGTTTGTACCTGTTTCCGCTCATCCTGATTCCAGTCATTGTTTTCAGATGGGAAACTGTGGCAGAGAGGAATTGACTTCCCAAACATCATAGAAGTCTATGCAAATCTTGAAACTGAATCTTGCCCAATTCAGTAATAGTCCTAAGACTGGAGTATCATTGACATTGCATTACAAGTTGTGAGTGTTCTGTAATATCTTGCTTAAGGACATTTTTACATGGAGGAAGGATTTTCCAGGTTCTTGTATTATGTGCTAATTTCAGCACTAATGTGTTTTATAAAACTGGACATTGTTTTTCCCTGTCTCATTTTTCTTTATTGTTTTTACAGATTAATGATTCTTGCCTTTGTAATGTCCTTTCAGAACTATGTTCTCTTACTGCTAATAATTACTGATTGTTTATTTTAAAGTAATTCAAGGATAGTTTTAAATTAATGGATTTCTTAAGGATTTTTTTTGTGATCCCTTGCTGCCTTTATATGCTGATATATCATAAAGCAGTAGCACAGCAACATGATAACAGTTACAAATTCCCATCTGCCTGAGAATATAAGAAAATGGAATACAGGTCGAAGTAGGGAGAAAAGGAAGAATGAATTCCATTTTTCCTGAATAATTTTGAGGATACTTCCAGGAAATATTTTGCTTTGTGTTCCTCCATTCATTTGCTTCTGTTCTATGACTACTTCGTCAATAATAAAAGAGTCCTTAGAAAGGAGCCTTAAAATTGCTATGTGGAGTTATATTTTCATTGCTTTGCTGATTAAATTGTTCAGAAGCTTATCCAGAATGCTATGATGTTTTGAAGTCTACAGGCTTTTCAGCAATTATTTTACCAAGGTTTACATCTTGGGTAAGGGACATGTATCATTGAGAAATTATATTTTGCAGATGTACAGTCATGCAACAGCTTTCTTTGGTATTTGAAGAAGCTGAATTTTATGCTAATTTCAAACCAAGGGAAAACCAGAAGCACGAATAGTCAACAATGGTGTCAAGGAGGGTTTTACTTTGATATTAAAATTTGTTTGTGAATGTGTCATAGGATAGGAAGAAACTTCATACAACCTCTAGCTCGTTCTCCAGACCAACATATCCATGAATTATTTCAAGTAACCTGGCTATAAAACTTTAGCTGATGAAGATCCCAAAGTGTCAAGTAAACCTGACCCAAAGCTTACCCAAAGATGTTACAGAATATTTGTGTGACGAGCTTTTGGATTAATCACTGTAATACAGTATTGTTTTACTATACTGACATCAGAGAAAAATATCTTTATATCATTTTGCTGCTAATTTAAAATGAGAAAAAATTACATGGGTATTTATTTGTGAGACACTGTTACAGCTTCACCCAAATATATAAGCTACAGATAGTTTAGACTCTTAAGAAAAGCTTCATCCCATCCTTAAAATAGATTTGGCCTCACTGAGGAAACAATCTTGTTATAATCCTAGACAAAGACATAGTGAAACTGGGAAAGATGTTGGCAATTCACAAAGTCTTGGAGCACAAACCAGCAAGCAGTGGGAGTAAAACATAGTATAGGTGCACACTAACTGCATAAGTGACCCAAAAAACCTCACAGACTCAGAACAGTATTTGACAAAACATAACAAAGAATAGTCTTCAACTTTCATAAAGAAAAATAAAAGTACTTTCTTGGTTACCACGGGCTACTCTCTAGTTCTGTAGAATTTTTACTTCTCTTTGGAACTGTAAGTTAAGAAGCCATTAAAAAATTTAAAAGTTAAAATATATCTCTTTTTTCATTGGGCATTTCAGAAGAAATATTCAGTAACAGCAAGTAACAGTTGGCTGCTTTGGCTATTTTCACAATGTGTTGTGATTTCAAACATGCTACTTCCAACATGTTAAATCCACAATGAAAGAGAGCGACTGAGATACCAAAAGAAATTACTATGAAAAACTGGTAATGAAAGGACTCCACGTATGAGACATGCTAGTGACACATAAACAGGTTAAGCCCAGTACAGAAGACTCAGTGAACTGCTGGAAGGATATTGCTGCCAATTTTAAGCACTCCTGTTGAAAGGACGACTAGCTAGATCTAACCCTCAACTGTCTTCTTTAGCTGTGTGAATAATGCCTGACAACTCTCCACATCCAATCTCTGAGAAAATCCTAATAAAACAGAATGAGAGCAATATGAGAGAACAGAAGTTTCTACTGAGCCTTTTTCTGCACAGACAGCCTACGTACTTGGCACTAGCAAAAGTTTTCTTGTATGAAGTAAACAAGAAGCCATTTAATTTAGCTCTGAGGTTAGCTGAATTTTAATGTACAGTCTTAAACCAACGTTACTTCAAGAACCAACTTCATAATTGTAACTATTTTTTTGAGAGGAGGGTCTCACAGACTGATAAAAGCTTCATAAATGTAAATCATCAGAAAAATAACTCATCGAAACAAAAGACGAATGGCCTGGATAAGTAACAAAGTTGCTAAATTACCCAGGATGATTATATATATATATTTTTTTTAATTCACAGTGGAGAAGTACTTAACAGTAAGCAGCTGGAAGATCCAAAGATATAAGAGAAGGCATAACAGGGTGGCACTGGGAATTATATTTTCCTTATAGCAGTAAACTTCCATAGTCAGCACTGAAGAAAGTGTCTTTTCTATGATTGTGTGTCATTATTCTGAGAAGCAAAATAAACCAGCTTACACCAGGTGTCATTCTGCAGCATCTGGGCTGCTTTAGGTACCTGTGTTACTTACCCTTACACTTATCTGAGGTATAACTGTGCTCCGCTGCCAACAGTGGAAACCAACTTGAAACAATATTGAAACAAAGTAATTATGTTTAAAATAACTCCAGACATTTTCAAGAGATTAAAATAAAATTATGTCTTTGATCAAATTACTTCTGATGCTAACAAATTTTCAGAAGTCAAAATTTCAATTATCCATAACCATCCCCTCCATATGTACCTATTTTGATCATTTATGGGGGCTGAGACTTTTATACAAGTTTAATGAGTTATATTTTTGTTTGATATCCCTTCTAAAGAAAAAGTCTTGTGCTTCATTCATAGCACAATAAGCCTATTAAAGTGTCAAAGGTTGAGGAATGAGAAATACCGGCACACTCATTAAAATGTTTTTATTCGGGATGTGTCGTGTTTAGTTTAAAAAGAGATTAATTGAAATGGATTATTTATCGTGACTGTTTTCAGATAACCTGATTGTAATTTAACTTATTTTTATAGGGTGTTTTGGGGGTGGGTTGATGGGAAGCTGATTAATAAGCACAGCTGTCTTGGTGGTAACATGCAGTTTCCTTTAAAAAACATTATTATATTTCTAGTTGGTACCCTGACTATTGACAGTGATTAGGAAAAGAATCTAGTGTATCTATGATTAAAATGAAATTGATAGGACTTTTTGATATAGAGTACACGGACATTATTTTTAGCTTAGTGGTTTATAGAATTGTGTCAATGTTTACTGATATTAAAGTGGAAAGTAGCTCTGAACACTCAATGATAGAATAGTTCTCTGTTAGAGAACTGCCTATCTGCTTCCCTTTATAGGACAGACCAGGAGAACACTTATATTTCCTACATTCATATCTCTGTGACAATAATATTTGCCATAAAGGATTTTTTAAAGTTTTCTCCAGGAATTTAATTTGTGAGTGGTAAGTATAGAATACCAAGTGTCAAATCAGCCTTAACCTTGCAGATAAGGGATTTCCTCCTGTTAAAAGTTTGGTGAAATTGACTGCTGAATTTACAAGGAAAGGTTTTACATACTCTCGGCCTTCCTTTCATTAGCACTTCATGTCCAAACGATATAGGGCTTTGGCATTACAGGGAAATTGAAGGGGGTTTATTTTTTTATTTTTTTATTTCTCTATCTATTTATTTATTTATTTTACATCATCAGCATGTTGAGTCAGAGAGCTCAGATGCTTGAAGAGGTAACCAATATTCTTCAAGCAAGAACGGTCATTTACTTATGTTTTCTTTTTAATTATGAACTGTCATGTCTTTGTTATTTAGATTTGCTGTATTTTCCCCAGTTTCTAATATCATCTGATTAAATCCACAACATCTTACTCCCCATTGCAACTCTACAAACTCAAAACAGTTCTTATGATTCCAAAGAAAAGCAATGTTGGATAAAATGTCAACCCAAAATTTATAGGAGATAACAAATTAGATTCAATACATTGTTGTTTGCTTAGCTGCCTTCATCCTGTGAAAAAATAGATGTTAAGAAAAAAGTTCTTTTTAAACACCATGCTGTTTTCTTCAGATGTTTTGATCTAGCACGCCAGGAACAATTGCAGTCATACACCTTGTATTGTGACCATACAAAAAACTTGATCTATCTGTGCTATTTTTTGCTGGATTGAAGTCTTGCTCCAACTGAAATCAATAGCACAACAGGTTTTGGCTTCCAGAAGAGCGAAGAGTTTGTCCTTGGATTTAGTACACGGAATGCAGGGACTATCTTTTGTCTGAACTATTATTATACTCCAACACGGTGTTAAGCAGCCCAAACCTGTTTCAGAAACTTACTGTCACGTTAGAGGTCTATCCAAGATCTTAACTATTAAATAGCCTCAGGCAGGTTCACAGTAATGGGGTATTACCACTATGGGCATATTAAACTAGACCTCAGGCAGTTGCATTCTCATATCTCACGCCCCTCAGGAGTGCTGCACACATCCTATTCAGAGATACTGCTTAGTGTCTATTTACAAGCCTTGCTGACACCACCAGTAACTGAAATTGCCCTTATTTTAGTCAACTGCCAATGTATGCAGTCAATTTCACAAATACATAGGCAAGAAAGATTCTGCTTTGTCGGGAAGAATAGTAACTTGACTGTAATTCAAGTGTAATTTCAGAGCTACTGGCCATATGAAGTAAACACTGGCCCTTCAGAACCAAGCTTCTATTTATATATCTAACTTTTAAGAAACAGATATTTTCTTTTATTAAACCTAGACTTTCAGATATCAGAAAGGGATTGTGTGACACAAATATTATTCTGTCAAAGCATATAATAGAGCCTACAATAGTCATGTTGTTTTGCTCTTCCCTGATTTCTTAAGATGCCTAATGATACCCTTTGGAAATAGAAACTACAGGTCCTTACTTTATCACGGACAAGAAACCATTCAGTAACTCTGATTTTATCTGTGTCTGTGGAGAAGATTAGTAGCAGTCTTTCAAGAAGCAATCCAGATTCTCGAATTTCTTTAAGAGCACAGGTTGCTTTTCATTTTCTCTAGCAAATCTCAGTACCTACATCACAAAAAAAAAAAAAAAAAAAAAAAAAAAGAAAGATAGAAATAAACACTGATGTTGATGCACAGCTTTTATCCCAAGTATTTTCAGAAAAATTCTGCAAAGTTATCTTTAAAGATAATACACAGTAATAGTTCGGCTTTAATCTCTGTTGTGCCACCTGTGGTTCACACAGCAGTCAAAATATTAGTCGGTGAATAAAACTCATGGTCCCTCTTGCCTCTGAGTTACCTTTGTGGTTTCCAACAAATTACGGGAAAAACACAAGAAAATATGTTCTGAAAAAGACACATAGAAATTAATTTCTATTGTATAATCAAAAGAGCAAGTGAATACTCAGGTGAAGTTAACAAAGTCATATCAGAATATCAGAATAAATGTCTGGAAAAATGAGACTACATTCTACTTTCCCCAATCAAAAAAAAAAAAAAGGAAGTCAAACTGTTAGCAACAGTAGCTGTTATGCAAAGACCATCATGATAGTTTAATTTGCCACTGGATTTAAAGTTTATGTTGACTTAAAGGGATTCAGTGTTGTCATTTGATCATGGTTGGTGCTGTTGAATAAAGGACAATTCCATTTACTAATATATATGTTACGCAAACATACAGTCTTTCATATGAGTGTTTTTTTTCCTGAAGCTGAGAAAAACCTTAAAACCCATGGAATTAGAAAAAAAAAAAAAAATAGAATAGAGAATGGAAACCAAGTAACCAAGTTCTGTAATACAAACAATTTGACAAGATTGTGACACAATCCACTCAAACCAAATGGTAAAAATGATAATAGGAATTAAAACAATTTTAAAGCAATAGAAAGTAAAAAAACCTAGATGTCACCAACCACAGATGTCAGGGGTGACATACAGAGTTCACAAAGCTGGTAAAGACCCCTAGGATATCAGATTGTATGACATTCTAAGTGTATTTCTAGAATTACCTCACAGACTATACAAATCTTAAGAAGGGCATTGCACTAGATGATGTTTTACAAAAGTGGATTGAAATAAAAGAGTATTCAAGTACATTTATTCTAAGTATTTCTGTACTATAACTGCGATAAATCAATTATAATATTAAAAAAAAAAAAAAAGAAAAAACATTTAACCTTGAAGTTAGTCAATATTTACAAAAGATAAGCAATTTGGTGCACAAGGCCTGAATAATTAGTTCTCAAGTGTCCAGTAAGATAACAGAAGATATTTCAAAGGCCACTTACACTATTTTCTGAAAAATAGTTACACCACAGTAACCCAGGGTAGCCTTAGAAAAGATGAGATAAAAAGTTTAATGAGTTATCTATCTGTACATAATAGACTTGTAGGTATCTGGGGTTTCATGAAGTTCTGATTAAAGGGTAACATAACAAAGCTTATCTCTTTTAGGTAGATTAAGGAGTTACTGAAAATTAATCCCATAAGTTAATCAAACTTCAGGAGAATGGAGTAATAATCATATGGTTTACAAGGGTGGTACTGTACCTGTTATTATTTAAAAGTTCCATCTAAAAATAACTTTCAGAGATAGAAAAAATGATGGAGCAGGAAACAGGGAGGCATCCATACGGAGTGATTTGGGTAAAATTGGACCAAGTCTTTGTCACCAAAGACAAAGTATTCATCTAGCAAAGAAGCCACACGGGCCGCAGTTACAGAAGTGATGAGTGCTCATGGAAGAGCTTTGGATGGAGGAGTTACTTGGATGCTTTGTCCCAGAGATCTTTCTCAAAATTTGTTGCTATAGTAGCCAAGTAACAGTTACAGATAGCTGCTTTTCTGATAGAACAGAAAACAGACTTAACAGCTGTGTTGAATGTGTAAACAATGGAGAACTTTTTTTGACTTCTAAGTCGTTCACAAATTTAGACAAAGACTAAGCCTTTGACTTCTAAGAAATTTTCACATATTAGCCCCCCACGCCATATTCCAAAATAATCTTAAATTCAGGATTATTAAATTTCTTACTATTGGAGGCTAATTACTATTAGTATCTAAATGACAATCTCAAAGTCATTCAAAAATCTTGCCTATAAATGTATTTTCTCTACAGACTTATCTAGAGAAATTCATTGTAGAATTTTCCCTGTAGTCATAGTCCTCTGTGAGGAAGAACTCAATTCATAAGAAGCTAAACCAAAAATTCAGCAAACCAGCCCTCTTCCTTAAGCTGTCCTACTCATCGGTCCTCAGTAGGTTTGCTGTGCTTCCTCCTACTGTGTGAGCTTTGTGCATCAGAAAAAGTATACATAAAATACTAATGTCCTAATAACTGATGTAGTGCATATGTGGTGTTTTGACCATCCTAAGATAAAGCTTCCTGGCTGCATTTTTGATTCAAAAGTTCAGGAGCACATCTTCTATGTAGCAGAGCCTGCCTTTAAGATACCAGGAAAAAATGTCACTTGGAAAATCTGGTTTGGATTTATGCAAAATAAGTTCCTTGAAATACATCATACTCGTCTGGCATCTGTTTCAGAAAAAGAAAAATGTATTTGAGAAAAAGTTGGAGTGTCCTTATGTGGATGAAAAGGTTTGGAAAGGATAATGCAGTATGAGTTTATAAACAATTCAATACAATCTACATTTATATGCAAGTAAAAAACAAACAAACAAACAAAGCCATAAACAACAAACCAGACAACCCACAAATCAGCAAAAAATTCCTATGAATGACTAGTCATTCAACATGTATCTTAGGCATAAGAAAAAAAAAGTATGTTAATGCTAATTTAGAGAAGGAAAAATACATGATGGAACACGACTTTGAATAAATTCTGTGTTGAAACTAGGTAAATACCTGGATGATTATTTTCTGGAATCTTTCATCCAGGTAGAAAAATATTACTCGAAAATCCTCAGATGAATCCCGCTGGAAACATAACATTTAAAGTGATGTATATTCCCAAGGAAGTCATCCCTATTGTGTTACAACATTGTGAAAATTGATCAGGAGATGAAAGTTGACCAGGAAAAACAAAGAAACAGAAACATGCATTTTTAAATTGTTGCAATTAGAAGCTGCAAAAATAGTACCCAAAGTCCTAAAAAATGTACAAGTAAATATATATTTGCATATATTTGTATATATATATATTTTCTAACTAAAACTATTTTTGTGAACACAATGTGTGTAAATTGAATTTCAATTTTGAATCTGAACAGTAAGTCCTTCAATAGCCTTATATTTCAGAAGGTACCTTGCTGTACCTTGCAGAAGGTACAGCACTGTAAGGAAGCTGTTTGAAGTGTTAAGTGTTGTGAGGGATGTTTTATGTGTACATTCACCTTGCATTTTAGGCTGGATATGGCCTTTAATTCCTGTCCTAAACTGAAGAGTTGCTACACAGCTAAAAAACATGGATGGATGAAATTATCCTTGTGTGCAGAACTTAAATCAATTTATAAAGCTCTCGAGATGCTTAGGGGTAAAACATGTCACAGAAAATCTTCACGGTATTGTGTGAGCGTCAGTCCTTCTTTCTATGTTATTCCCATAAGCTATCCGTAGTAGCATCATTTTATGATCAGACGATGACAATATATACTAGAATGAAGCATCACAATGTTTTTTACATCTGAAAAGGGTGAGAGCAAACCTCTTTTGAAGAGTATTGACTGATTTCAAGCTGTAGTTTGGATTAATGGCAAAATAGGAGCATAGTATTTTCGGTTATGGTAAAAAAATTGAAAGAAAAAAACTAACATAGTGTATAGATATATGAAGAAAATACAAAATAAGACATTTTAGTATGATGCATAGAATATTTTAAATATTAATAATCATATGATATATAATAATATATGAATCGAATAATCGTGATACAAATAGATATCAATAGGACCACAGACAGGTGATGGAGTGGAAGGATTATCCCCCTCTACTAACACTCCTGAGAGTACATCTAAATACTGCATCTAACTTTGAGCCACCGTACAGGAAAGACATTGATGAACTGGAACTAGTTCAGCAGAAGACCCCCAAGCTTGTTGGGTCTGGAGCACTCCTTCTATGAGGAGATGCTGAGGGGTTGGGCCTTACTCAGGCTAGAGCTGAGATGTCTTTCAGGGGACCTGACAGCAGCCTGCCCGTGCCCAAGACAGGGTTAGCGATAACATAGGGCCAAGCTACCCCCATGGTGCACAGTGAGAGTACAAGGCACAGTGGGCTTAAGGTGAATGAGGAGAGGTTCGGATCAGACATAGGGCAGGGAAAATATTTGAGCTGGAAAATACTGGAAAAAATGGAAAATACTCAAGCATTGGAAAAAGTTTCCCAGAGAGTCTGTGCAGTCTTCATCCCTGAAGATTTTCAAACTCTGGCTAGATAAAGCCCTGAGAAACTTGGTGTGAATTCAGTCTAGATCAAGTTTCAGAAGGAGACTGGACCAGAAGCCTTCTGATGTACCTTCCCACTGCAAGGGTTCAGTGATAATGCCACCGCAGGGCTAACAACACAGAATAATGATGTGCCCTGATGTGCACATTGACTCACTGGTTCCTTCAAGCTCTTGACATTTGCCAGTCAGACCACAAAGTAAAGCCTGTTACAGGTGTGAGATGGTCTGCTGCAGTCTGAGAGTACCTGATGGTGATCAGACAGAGATATTACAAAAAAACCAACCAACCAACCAAACAAAAACAAATAAAAAAACTCCTTAGATTAAGGAATAAGCAGAAGAGATAGAACGAATTTTTCTCTGGTGCAGGGGATGGGGGGGACGGGGAGATGGGGGGGAAGAAGCCCAAAAACAACCAACACACAACATTCAGCTGTAACAATAAAAAACAAGAGTAAAACATGAAAGTAATTTCATTCAGACTGGAAAAAATATTCAGGTGTAAAAAAGTACTTTTAAACACCAAAAGGTGGCATAAGTGAGAAAGATTCCTCTCACACTAACTGCACATTTGCAGTTGGTGTTTAAAGCACTGTCTTAAAAAGACATCTATATCTCTCTATCTATAGACATTGATCTCTATGTAATCTGTATCTATATATATATATACACATTCAAATATTCTCAGAGAGGGAGGATTTGTCTCAAATCTTTTACTAAGTAAATACTCAGAATATTTAATTAGAGTTCTGGACATTCTGGTTTTGTGAAAATTTCTAGGACTTTTTTTCTAAAGTATTTCAGCAAATTTTTCTTCTTGTTGTTTTGTTGTGTTTGATTGTTTCATTGGTTGTTTTGGTATGGTGTTTTTGTTGTTGTTGCTTTTAGTTTTTGCCTGTTTTGTAAGGCTGTTTCCTCCACTTTGTTTGGGAGTGTGGTATCAGATCCTGCTGACTGTTTCAACTGACTTCACCTAAACTGATTTAAAATGCAGGTATAAGGAACAGGTAACCCTGAGTGCCAGCTTCTGTGAGAGGTGTGAACCCATCCACATCCACCCAGACTAGCCTACTCTAGCCATCACACTTACCTCTTTTGATACATTGTTCAGATAAATGCATGCTTTTTGCATGTTACATCATTTCAATAAAGACTCACCCCTTGTTTCTCACTCTGTATACCATGTTCATCATATTACATTACTCACAGGTTGGAGCAAAGTACTCTATTTGGATGGAAATTAAACACTGCCTCAGTATCAGACCATTCATGTCACAATTTTCTTCTTCTCCCGCAGCTCCAAGTAAATTATATTTGTATCTACTGACACAATTAATGATGTTAATGTGCATACATGTGTAGTCCTTTGGGAATTTGAGAGAGATGTTTCTGCTTAGAAGACAAGCAAAAGTTCTTTGCAAACGTACTTGTTAATTTACACTATTTTTGGTTTGTCAAGACTGCCTTTCTATTACAATCTGAAATCATCACAGAATTTGATCAGATTCTTTATGGACTTTGCCTATTTTTTTTGTTATTGTTGTTTAATCATTTCTACAGTAGAAAATGTGCCAGGGAAAAGATTATTCACATAGGCCAATCTAGTTTATCAAGTTCACTGATTTTTCTGCCTTATTGGGTTTTTTGTCATGAAAAAGGTCTCTTAAGAGTAAGCAAGTTGATGTTTTGGAGGCGTGGTCCAAGCAAGCTGTTAATACTCAACCGTATTATGCCACTATAACATTGGTGACAATCGTTATTTCCCTTACAAATAAGTGCTTGATATCATAATAGAACTTATTTCTAAAACAAGAACATAAGGAAGATGACACATTACAACATTATTTTAACCATACTGATATTTTAAACTGTAATGCTGCAAAAGCTTTTTTGGTCTGTTGCTTTTGTTACTGTTATTATTGTTATTAGTTTGATTTTTGCTGATTAGTTTTTTAAAAGTACAAAATTATTTCGTTGATATCAACTGCTATGTTTGTTTTGGTCCATGGGTTTATATAGTTTACATTTTTTGCAAGAAGTATCTAGACTTCAAAATAAAAGCTCTTAATAACAATAGTTTTCCTTTAAAATAGTGACATTTAAACATTATTTAGCCTAAACAACTAGTCTTTCAATCTGGTATGCATTTTAAGATTTGCAAACTTTTCCACTCCCCAGCCTAAAAAGATGTTTAAGCACAAATCTTAAATGGAACTGCTACTACTTAAATTCGTTGCTGAATTTGGCCTAGAATTAAAATACTAATTTCATTTAAATGAGTAATGCTGTGGAGATTGACACCAGTTGGACCTGGATTTTAATGACACTCTCCTACTTACTTCTTCCACCAATGTCAAGTAAAGCAGATTATTGCTTTGTTTATTAATTAACAAAAGATTGTAATGTGCTTAATGATGCAAGGATTATCTCATAATAAAAATTATCCTGTCACTTGAAAAGATATCAGTGATGTAATCCAGTCAGTAACAAGACCTGAGAATTTTACATTGCAGTAATAATTGAAGATATTCAAACCTATTTAAATTGTTCTTTGATTCAAACATTCCAAGAAATCTGATTCTAAACATTAGTGGTCAAGCTACTCATTTTATAGGGGAGCTGGAAAACATATGATTTTTCTGCAGAACTCTGATTTACCCTGATGTTAAACAGGATAGCAACACTGAAACTATTATAAAATCCACATCTGCCTGTAAGGGTATGATGGCATTGTCAGTCTTTACAGAACTTCATGGATGATGAAGGCTGTCTGGCTGCATTAAGACAAGATTGTTAAACATCTTCAAGGAGTCACCTCATGAACAGTCCCCACAGGCTCTTCTTTTAATCGAATTCCCATAGTAGTCACATCTTCTAGACTTAAAATAGTTAATATAGTTAATATAGTTCATCCCATGATAATTAATGCAGGATATTACTACATTTAGTAAACCACATTCCCAAATCAAGACCTATTTTTTTTAGAATTCTTTCCAACGTATTTAAAAATAAACTCCTTAAGGTAAAAAATGCCAGGGAAAAACAAAATTAAACTCACAATTACTGTTAAGAGAATACATTTATGTTTGTGTCTTACCATGTACCAGATTGCATGCATAGTTAGGTAGTAATTTACAAATGAGCAGTTATCCATCACTAGGGAATAAGAAGGAGACAGATAAGTTCAAATGTTTCATATCAGCATTTAGTGGTTTAGATAATAGGGAAAAAGAAAAAAAAAGGTTATTTAAAACTACTCTGTAGAGGATTTAGTTTTAAACACTTCCATAGAAAAACTCTCAGTGAAAAAGACAAAGAAAATGCAAGGGGGTTTTTTTCAGTGCTGTACTCTGAGAGGAGACCTTCCGACAGAATTGCTTCTTGGTTGAATGTTTTCTGTCCCATAGTTCACCAGAAGCAAAATACAGGAGCATGAGCAATCATCAGTAGCTAAATGGACAATGAAGTGCACGATGTAGAGGAGTACATCCCATCTGTACCTGCAGTACTACTGAATTTGTAGCTTTGGTACTCATGGAACCTATTTCTTAAGGTAAAAAGGAAACTTTTCATATCATTATTAAGAAAAAAAAAAAGCCAGTAGACTTCACACAGATCAATATCCACAAACATTTTCCCTTCCCCAGAACTCTACTAGACTGAAGGCTCCATATATCCTATATAAATAGCATTTATCGTACTCTATGACACAGACAATCTCTCCCACTGTTGATAGTCTTAGGCCTTTGGAAGAAGTAGGTCACCTTTTTTCAGATTAGAGGAAATTTTTTTTCCAAACCACTCCCAGCATGTTATTCTTTTAGTGGGGTGTTTTGTTTGTTTTCTTAGTTGAGATTCATATCAGAAAGAATAGTACAACTAGTTTGAGGAAAAAGAAATGAATTAACAACAACATAACTTGTCACTGACAAAGGTACAAAAAGCAGCTTAGAAACAGGAAAAACGTGGTGCCAGGGTGCAGCAAGGGCTGCCTGCTCCTTAAATTATGGGGAACTGGGAGTCAAGGTGACCCTGGGGCAGCCAGCACTCCTTCCAATGGGCACCATCTCACAGGGTCTGACCATATTGAGCAGAGACAAGTCATGTGATGGGGTCTATCAACAGCCCCAGGCTGGGCAAGCGATGTGATGCATCAGTGTCAGGGTACATCCAGCAGCAGAAGATGGGAACAGAAACAGGGCTGGGGACATGGCTACAAATGTGCACCTGAGGTCCATCTAGAGTTGCTGGTGTCTGGGCTTGGGGTAAGAATTTACAGACTTGAGGATGTGCTGAAATGGGGTCCTGGGTTCTGGGCAGGACTGGAGGAAAGCCCCAGAGAAGGCAGGGCAGTGCTAGTGACTGTGGGACTCTGACAAGTGGAACTAGACATGCATAATAAAGCAATCATATCTGATCATAATAAGGAATAGATGTAGTGGTAAATCTCTGATTTGAGATGAAAAAAATGCTGGCAGACATGCTCAAAGTACTGGAGGAGAGAGCAGAAAATTCTAGCAAAGCAAAGAAAAGGCAATTGTTGAACTTAGATTAAGAAAACTCTTTTCTAATAACATTTAGTGTTGCTTTTAAAATTTGTCTATTACTTTGTACATTACTGTCTTCATTATTCTACCTCATTTTGCAATTACTTTTATCTTCTGTTATAAAACACTGATGAGTTTGTATTCTTGATTCAAATTGCAAGAGTATAAAATTCACAAACTATTTGTCAGTATGGCTTGCAGGTGTAATTTCTTTATCTTTGTAGAGTTTGTTGAAATACAAATATGAGTGGGTGAAATTGGTTAGAAATTCTCTGAAAAACATTATCCCACAAGTACCCTGCAACTATGAATTTCTAGGGCTGAAAATGCCAAATCTACTTGCTCACGGCAGTCTATTAATACAGCTTCCTGCTCCAGAAAGCCAGGAAACATGGAAATGTGTAAAAAAAAAAAATTATCAATTTTTCACGTGTTAGCCAGACATTTCATGTGCTTAGCAACAGTATTGCTTTAGTTTCAAGTGAAACTGCAGAATACTTCACTCTTAACCAAACGTATTTTATTGTCCCTAAAAGTTTTACTCATAGATTCTTTAACTATACATCTCTAATTTTAAGTCATAATTAAAAGCATTTGAGCTGCTTAAGTGCAGATACTATTTGATGATTGAAGGCATATAAAATAAAAAGTTAAAATTTATTTAGAAATAGTAATGTAAGAGAGAGTTAATGATTCAGAATACACAAACAAAATAGTTTTATTTCATTTTAATATAAAATGCACATTTTTAAAAGGTAAAATATGTTTAAGAGCAAAAACTAAGCAAATTACCGTGAATAATAATGCTCACGCATACTATTAATATTTCCAGAACAGCAAGGGGGAAGAAAATAATGCAATACATATATCAAGTCTAACATTTAGATTCTCACACATGGAAGGAAAAAAAAAAGCCATGTATTTTCTAAAAACAACAGGAAATACATATTACCAATATTTAACTAAGCATTCTTTCAAAAATTACTGCTAAAAATGGCTTTGGACTGATAAAGATATACAACAGACATGTGTATAGATTTTTTGCTCACTTAAATTTTTAATTAAAATTTCAACTTTTGTCACTGCTACCTGGTGAGAGAACATGTATGTAGGGATATAGGACTTTTCCTTTGGGGAATCCAGTTCATAACTGCCTTAGTACTTTCATGGAGACAGCTGAGCCTCACCCACCAGTTGAGCATTAGCACCTTATAATGTTGTGTTATAATTGTCTAAATTGGCTACTTGGTGCCTGGTCTGTCTGACTCATGGACAGATGGGAACAAATTAGGAGGAAAAGAAACAGATCACTGCTGCAATCCCTCCAGGCCTGGTCTGTAAGGCAGGAGGTGAATTTCCCTGACAATTAGAGACAGATGCTTTGTAAGGTTCAGGTATTTGTCTGTGATACCACAAACAGTGTTTAAACTCCTGTTCCACTCCAGCCAAACTGAATGTCGTTCATTTTGTGGATTGTGAAATCTGGAGTTCTGTAAACCTGAGCTTTATATTCATAATATGGGCAGAATGGACGTAGTTGAACAGGTATACACAAGTTAACACTAAATTTTCCTGTCCAGGTATAAGCACTGAAGATCCATCAGTTTATTTTATTTTACCTAAGTGCTTGCAATGGGATGTTCATATTCAACAAAACACACATTTTTTAATAAAAGCAGTGCACTGCATCATCGGTTTAAATATTTTGCTAAACTGATGTCTTAATTAATCTTCTGCCAAAACCCTGTATTTGAACCCACCCATAATGTGAGCTAAACCAGTATGATTCCACCTTCATAACTAGCTGCTAATACAAACTTGACAGTTTTACCTTTTCTCTTGAAAATCTTACTTCAGTAAATTCATAGGTTCTTCAGAACTGTGTGCTGAGAGGAACCTGAGAGAAATGACATTGAGTAGCTGTAGGTAAACTCACTCTATGGGGAGCTGTGGATTTCAAGACTATTCTTTTAAGTTTTCATAGACTGCTTCCAGTGCTGTGCCTGATGGAGGGCCATTTCCCTCTCTCTCTATGTGGAATGTCAAGCCATCCAAAATCTAGGGCTAGGGAAACCTTCAATATACGAAGAAATCAGCTGTCATGTTTTCATTTTTTCTGGTAGACTTCCTGTTGACATGCTTGAGGCAAGAACAGTTTTTTACCCATCCCTGCTTTGCTGATACTAGGCAGTAACACAGACATATCACAGCTGTGATACTACCAGATCTACAAATGATTTTGATATAATAAGGTCAACTGTTTTACAGGTATCTAGCTATTCCCTGTTGCCTTCCTGAAAATCAGCAATGCTCATAATAATCTTTCATATTCAGATTGTCCAGCAAAGGTTTGCACTACTTTAACATTTTAGTTATTTTAACATCTAGCTCCCAATACAAATCTAAAAATTAAACCATAATTCTATTTGAATAATTCTTATCTTGTTCGTTAGTATGGTCTTGCTCCTGTAGTATACACTTGCTTTCTTCCAAAGCCTTGACTTCAATGTGGCTAGGACTGTCTTTATCATTAAGTCTGTGATAAAAATTGAGTGGAAAGTCAAGAGCTCCAGACTTCTGCTGGGATAGTATGACAGGTAAATAAATGTACAGGAAGCTTGGATATATATTACTTTAGGGAAATCTCTAAGTAGGCTTTCAACTCAAATACTTAGACACTTCAGTCCTGGTCTTCTCTTTGTCTCTAGAGTCCATTATTAACGTATACCTTTTGGAGGTAATCAAAAAGTGTTTTATAATGTTTCTTGAGGTCTGTATATTTCACATGCAACTCAGCTTTTCTGTACTTAAAACCTTTGTTTTACAGTTCTTAAAATTCTGAGGATGTAAGTTTGTGTAATTAAAATACAATTCTTCAGCTCGTACAAGAAGAAGTGAAAGTAAACTAAAAAGAAATATATAAATACTCTTTCATCAACATGAATATAATCAGAAGCTTAGCTCAAGTAAATTTACACTTGAAAAATTTTCTTGTAATTTTTTTGTATTTGAATTCTACCTGCATGTAGCGGTATTCAAGTATTTTACTAGTTGTTATCCTGTTTGGCAAATTGTTGCTCAAAGATAAAAACTGAAAGGCTGTTCATGTTAAAGGGGGTATTTCTGAATACGAAGTATAAAAAGAGCTCTACATCTTCCTTCTGGTTTATAACATGTTCAGGAACACAGCTATTTTGGTTAATGGCGAACAGCACATGCTATACATCTAGAGAAGTACATCATGCAGTCTGTCAGTTTCTGTGTTCTCGGCTATATATGTACTGATGACAAGGTAGGATGAGTATATCTAACGCATGAAAGAAATAATATGTGAAAACAGGAGTTGCTGTCATAGCTTCAGAGCATGAAAATTGCATCAACCTGGAATCAAAACAATCTGGAATCAAACCTCCTCTAAACCTATTTAAACTTATTCTGAAGATGTATTTCAAACCTATTAGATTTTTTTCTTCATTGTTAGTGTTACAGACCAAGTTCAGAGAAAAGTCGACTTTTGAGTCTAATGGGCAATTTAAATAAATGGCAGAAAATAAATTAGTTTGGACCAAATCAAAACGTTGTTATCAAAAGTGGTTTTAAAACTTTTCAGATCACACCAAAATATTTTATTTTATTTGAAATGTGTAACTAACTAACCCCTTATATAATTTTAAAAAATTGTGATCTGAAATAAGAATACATTGTTTCTCAAAATAAAATATATATATATTTTAAGAATGAAAGACTTAACAATTTCTAAACCAAAGCATTCTGTTACAATAATTCCAAACAGAATGCTTTGAAATTTTCAAACTTTCCTGCTCTCTCTTTTTAAATTATTTTTTTATTTCTTAAAACCAAATCAAGGACATATGTGACCTAATTTAAATCCTTCTGGAACTATTTTTCAATTAATAAAAAAAAATTCCAAATTCTATGTCTGTCTTCCAAAGGTTGTAAACCATCTCTTTACATAAAACATGCATTCATCTTCCCATGTGCTATCTGTATTTCTGACATGAACCTCAAGAAATCTCTAAATTCTTCTAAATAGCTAAATTTAACCAAGATATCAGTAAATTATAAAATCCACTTATCTTCTCATTTTTTGTTTTCCTTTTATTTTTATTGGGGGGGGGGGAAGTGTAATTTCTGTTAGACCTGCTTTTTTTTTCCGTAAGCCTTTGACCTAAGGAATGGTTCTCTAGCAGTCTCCAGCCCTAATTTTCTTTTAAAGGACAGGATTTACAAACAAATATTATTTCCCAGAACTAATCAAAAGTCCTGTTACTCCTGTGAGGTTCTATGCAGCTCGGTCAGGTGAAAGATAGATACTGGTGTCCTAAGAAGTGATTTCACATGTAGCCCCGTATATTGGAAAGAATGGGCGGAGGGCAAAATGCCGTTTAGCACNTTAACATTTTAGTTATTTTAACATCTAGCTCCCAATACAAATCTAAAAATTAAACCATAATTCTATTTGAATAATTCTTATCTTGTTCGTTAGTATGGTCTTGCTCCTGTAGTATACACTTGCTTTCTTCCAAAGCCTTGACTTCAATGTGGCTAGGACTGTCTTTATCATTAAGTCTGTGATAAAAATTGAGTGGAAAGTCAAGAGCTCCAGACTTCTGCTGGGATAGTATGACAGGTAAATAAATGTACAGGAAGCTTGGATATATATTACTTTAGGGAAATCTCTAAGTAGGCTTTCAACTCAAATACTTAGACACTTCAGTCCTGGTCTTCTCTTTGTCTCTAGAGTCCATTATTAACGTATACCTTTTGGAGGTAATCAAAAAGTGTTTTATAATGTTTCTTGAGGTCTGTATATTTCACATGCAACTCAGCTTTTCTGTACTTAAAACCTTTGTTTTACAGTTCTTAAAATTCTGAGGATGTAAGTTTGTGTAATTAAAATACAATTCTTCAGCTCGTACAAGAAGAAGTGAAAGTAAACTAAAAAGAAATATATAAATACTCTTTCATCAACATGAATATAATCAGAAGCTTAGCTCAAGTAAATTTACACTTGAAAAATTTTCTTGTAATTTTTTTGTATTTGAATTCTACCTGCATGTAGCGGTATTCAAGTATTTTACTAGTTGTTATCCTGTTTGGCAAATTGTTGCTCAAAGATAAAAACTGAAAGGCTGTTCATGTTAAAGGGGGTATTTCTGAATACGAAGTATAAAAAGAGCTCTACATCTTCCTTCTGGTTTATAACATGTTCAGGAACACAGCTATTTTGGTTAATGGCGAACAGCACATGCTATACATCTAGAGAAGTACATCATGCAGTCTGTCAGTTTCTGTGTTCTCGGCTATATATGTACTGATGACAAGGTAGGATGAGTATATCTAACGCATGAAAGAAATAATATGTGAAAACAGGAGTTGCTGTCATAGCTTCAGAGCATGAAAATTGCATCAACCTGGAATCAAAACAATCTGGAATCAAACCTCCTCTAAACCTATTTAAACTTATTCTGAAGATGTATTTCAAACCTATTAGATTTTTTTCTTCATTGTTAGTGTTACAGACCAAGTTCAGAGAAAAGTCGACTTTTGAGTCTAATGGGCAATTTAAATAAATGGCAGAAAATAAATTAGTTTGGACCAAATCAAAACGTTGTTATCAAAAGTGGTTTTAAAACTTTTCAGATCACACCAAAATATTTTATTTTATTTGAAATGTGTAACTAACTAACCCCTTATATAATTTTAAAAAATTGTGATCTGAAATAAGAATACATTCTTTCTCAAAATAAAATATATATATATATATTAAGAATGAAAGACTTAACAATTTCTAAACCAAAGCATTCTGTTACAATAATTCCAAACAGAATGCTTTGAAATTTTCAAACTTTCCTGCTCTCTCTTTTTAAATTATTTTTTTATTTCTTAAAACCAAATCAAGGACATATGTGACCTAATTTAAATCCTTCTGGAACTATTTTTCAATTAATAAAAAAAAATTCCAAATTCTATGTCTGTCTTCCAAAGGTTGTAAACCATCTCTTTACATAAAACATGCATTCATCTTCCCATGTGCTATCTGTATTTCTGACATGAACCTCAAGAAATCTCTAAATTCTTCTAAATAGCTAAATTTAACCAAGATATCAGTAAATTATTAAATCCACTTATCTTCTCATTTAATTTTTTGTTTTCCTTTTATTTTTATTGGGGGGGGGGGAAGTGTAATTTCTGTTAGACCTGCTTTTTTTTTCCGTAAGCCTTTGACCTAAGGAATGGTTCTCTAGCAGTCTCCAGCCCTAATTTTCTTTTAAAGGACAGGATTTACAAACAAATATTATTTCCCAGAACTAATCAAAAGTCCTGTTACTCCTGTGAGGTTCTATGCAGCTCGGTCAGGTGAAAGATAGATAGTGGTGTCCTAAGAAGTGTTTTTACATGTAGCCCCGTATATTGGACAGAATGGGCGGAGGGCAAAATGCCATTTAGCACTTTGTGCTGGTTTTGGCTGGGATAGAGTTAAATTTCTTCATAGTAGCAAGCATGGGGCTATGTTTTGGATTTGTGCTGAAAACAGTGTTGATAATACAGGGATATTTTTGTTGCTGCTGGGCAGTGCTTACACAAAGTCAAGTCCTTTTCTGCTTCTACCCACCCCACCAGTGGGGTGGGGGTGCAGAAGAAGTTAAGAGATGGCACATTTAGGACAGCTGACCATATGATGTCATGTTGTCATGCTCAACAATAAAACTAGGGGGGGAGATTGACAGGGGGGACACTGCTCAGGGACTGGCTGGGCATCGGTTAGTTGTTGGTGAGCACTTGTTTTCATTTTTGTCACTTGTCTTTTCTTAGGTTTTATTTTTCTCTCTCTTTGTTATTTTTCTTCCCTACAATTTCTCTTTTTTTTTTCTTCCCCAGCTATTAAACTGTTTTTATCTCAACATATGGGTTTCCTCATTTTTATACTTCCAATTCTCTCTAATATCCCACCAGGGACTAGGAGTCAGTGGGCAGCTGTGTGGTACTTATTCTCCAGCTGGGGTTAAACCACATAATTTTATTAAACACAATCAAAATCAATGTATTAGCATAATTAAAAATGATGATTTAGTTATAAGAATCTGAAATTCAGTTCTTTGTTTAGACTCACTAATAAAATCAAAAGTTGTTTGACATAAATTTTTAATTTTGGGTAAGCCATGTTTTTCTTCTGAAAATTCTTTGATCAGATATCTCTAGATCAGTTTTATTCCTAAACTGAATGTTACCATTTAATGTTGGGCCAGCAGGGAAACAGTAAAAAACTGCTCTCTTTCTTGCTTTTCCTTCCCAAGGGGAAGGAAGGGAAGTGGACTGAAGTGGAAACAAATTTAATAGAATAATAATAAAAGAATAATGAGTAGTAATGTGAGTACAATAAAATATAAAGAGCTATACAAATATACAGA
Organism: Pampusana beccarii; assembly: GCA_013399365.1. Taxonomy (NCBI): domain Eukaryota; kingdom Metazoa; phylum Chordata; class Aves; order Columbiformes; family Columbidae; genus Pampusana; species Pampusana beccarii. The sequence goes on along the minus strand of VWYH01003125.1, from coordinate 1,778 downwards.
ACAATACTTAGCCACTGGAATGTACAATCCCAGCAGCGAACGCCAGAGGGTAGACACTGTGAGCAGAGCAAGTCCCGCAAAATGTGGAGATCACAGTGGTCACGAGAATCGGGCACTGGGAGCAAAAGCAGGAGCAGGACCCCTCACAGATGGTGGCCATCAAAGGAGTTGGCCAGTCCCCGGCAACTTCCCACTTATATATGGAACGTGAAGTTCATCATATGGAATAAGTCATTTACTAGCCTGTCTGTCAACCTAAGTGCTGTCCCATTATGTTTCCTCCCAGCTGCCATCTTGCACCTACAGCTGAATGATTGAAAAAGTCCTTTGTCCCCTTGGCAAAAGTCAAGGTGTCAGTGAGTTCTTACACTATTTTTATATCAAATCCCAAACTCTGGAGGGCTACTGGAAGAAAATATTCATTTATCCCAGGGTGCTATCTTATTATTCTGACACTAAATCCAAAACAAAAGACCGTACTATCTCCTAAGAAGATGATTCTAACTTCATGGAAAATTACCTCAATTTCAGCTAATCCAGCATGCTGAAACATGTTTTGCTGTCTTTTTACATTAGTGAGTGATGACACATCAATTTTTTTCACATCTTCTGACATCCTGATCAAAGTGAGAGAGAGAATCAGAATTACACTTTCTAGGGATCACAATTCACAAGGACCCCAAATGCTTTGTGCAGTAGTTGCTTCTTTTAAGGTCCAACATCTTCATTAGTCATTATATTACAGTTTAGATTTATAAAAAAAAAATAATTGAGACATATTTCTGCCAGCCCACTGGTAAGGATTATAAAGACTTGAATTGTTTCACTTTTAACCAAAGTGAACAAGTGATATTCATTGCACTAAAGGGAAAAAGCACCACCGTGATACCTGATAACAGACAAAAGAAAATGCTTCTGGGCACTATACATCTAGCATGGTTTCAAAACCCACTATTTCTTGCACTCTATTTTAAGTATTCATGCTGTTTTCATAACAGTGAATCACTTTTGTCAAGATATGAATGATGGTAGTAAAAGCCAGTTCTGTTTTCCAAAGGATAAGAATCGGTGGAGGTTACACAGTTGTCATATCTGATTGCAGCAACACAATCAGTCTTTTTAAAAATTATGTATAATTGCCACACGTTCACAGTGACCCTTGAATTTCAGGCCCTCTTCCCATTTTTCTGTTGCTTTCCAGCTGCCTGTCACTGACACTTCCCAAGAAAGGTATCTTTCCACCATCTGGACATGATTCTAGCTACCTCCTGCATCTTGGAGGTGTTTTGCTGTCCCATGCCCTTGCAAATGCCTAAACCTATTTCATTTAGTAACCTGTACATTCCAGTATGCTTCCTATTGCACTGGAGTACTAACAAGGCTGTAAAGTCTTAGAGGATTTCCTCTGACACTTAGTTGTGAAAAGTTGTTTAATAAGGGTGTCATGACTTACCTATTTATGAAAAGCTATCCTCTGATTTGTAATGATGCTTTTAAAACACAGTTTACTCATTGGGCAACCATAGGCAACATCATAAACTATTAATCTAACAAACAATCTGTTCTTATACTATAAACAATCTGTTCATACGTTATAAATGCAGTTCCTCAAGCACCTCTGAGTTCATATGAGTGTAAGTACACGAACTCTCTAATAACAGGTAGTTCAAGATGTTACAGCTGCAGGCGAATGACTAGTTTAAGAGAGGTTCAGCCAAATGAGAACGGACTATTACAAGATATGGCATAAGAAACTGCTGAAGATCACAGAATCACAG
>VWYH01003124.1:878071-933067 GCA_013399365.1 Pampusana beccarii | reverse complement strand
TTATTTCATGCCATTCAAAGGTTCAGCTGGATGGAGTATTCAAGAATATGTTTCTAATGGGAAGGAGTTGGCACAATCACCACTTGCAAATGGTCTATGGAAAAAAGAGAGAAATTAAATGGATCTTAGATCCACATTTTGTGAATAAAATACTGAAGTTCCCTCATACACAGTTGCCAAAGGTAAGTTGGCCTTCTTCAGCTGTGTGTGTGTATGTAGAAGTATAAAACCACACAGGGTTACCAAGCAGAAGCTATGCTGTTTGCTTAACAAATGAAATATAGATACTTAAAATTAAACAGTCAAGTCTTTGTTATTGTAGCAGAGCCAAACCAGTGTAAAAATCCATAGAACAAATAATCTGCACAATCCTCCGAATAAAGTAATTCAACAGAATAACTCCAATCAATTCCAAGAATTTACTTATGCCTCTCTGCATGACTAAGTTTCCATCTTTAATTTAAACCGCAAATAGAATACGTAGTTATCTTCTGTAGGGCTTTGCAATTGCTTTTCTCTAAATTGGTTGTAGGATTCAGCTGGTCCTTAATCTAGATGGGACAAGATATGTCATACAGAGAGCCACATTCACAATTTTGGTTCAGGTTTTCATAATCAATTTCTTAATAGGATTATGTTCTGGGTTCATTCAATTATCTCAGCACAGAGCCTAAAGTTTTTCTCAGTGCTATGCTTTACAGCAACACCCTTTTTCTTGCTGTGACATACAATAATATCGTTTACTCCCTATGTATATGTTGTTATTGGCATGCAGCCCAAATGACATAGTGTTGAGCTTGTCCTTAAAAAAAAAGAAAAAAGATGGAAGAAGAAGGTGGAAGTCTTTTCCAAGCCAACTGTACAGCATAAAGGAGAGATACTCTGACCACTTAGAAAATATTTTATTCAAAACCCTCAGAAGCATGAAGCGTTAGCAGTCGAAGAAAGGGAAAATGCAGGAATAAGTAGGATCACCCTTCTCTGAAATTTGAAATTTCAATGGTGATTTCCATAGGAACCAGAGGCACCTCTTTGAAAATCCTGACAGACACTGATTGTAACTGCTCCCTTAGCCTGCAACAGGCTCCTGAGGGCTGCTACAGAAAGTCCTCAGGCAGAAAACAAGCCGTGTTTGGTTTGCTTGCTTGCTTTGGTTTGATTTGGTTTTTTCAGGTTCTCTCTAAGTATTTTGACCTCGAAATTGTAAGGTTTAGAAGACAGTACTGCAGGTCAGAGTTCTGGGTCAGAGCACGGCAATGGCGAGAGGCCTGGGGCTACAGGGAGAGACCCTCTGCGGCTCGGGAAGGAGAGGGGACATGCGGCAGAGGGATGGGAGGAGAGGAGAAGACTTGTTTTGTGCACATGCAGTACAGGTAGTAGTAATCCACAGTTATTGTTAGTATCAGAGAGATTAGCTCTGGGGAACTGGGAACTGTGTGAACACTTTCTGTTCAAAATTCTGCCCATGCTGCCAAAACCCTGATGACAGGAGACAATGAGGGTAAATTAATAGATCCTTCACTAAATGTATGTATTCCTGAAGTTCAAAGTGTTGTCCAAGTTCACTGAACAAATCCTCATTTGCTGGGACATTTGCAGGCACTTAAGTTTAGAAATCCAGTCAATTACTAAAGAGAAGGAAATTGGATTATTCCTGTATTTACCTTTTACTAAAGCAAACTCTTGTAGATTATACTTAGTGACCTAAGAGGGGAAAAAAACATGAGGCACTTTAGAAGGATTTTAAGTCCTTGTGGGAGAAAGGACCTAATCCTGACTGCAACAGTATTCTGACAGCATTATAAAAAAACCCCAATGCACCTCTTTAAATTCATTCTAGAAATTATGTGTTATACCAATTTATTCACTAGAAAGCATAAGTGAATCATAAAACAAGATATGTTATGGGAAATGCAGTGTAAAGTATAGATTACCTGGTTAAGGCTCCTGTGTCTCATAAGCCAAAGCCAGACAGTGCTTACTCTAACTAGCCATACCGTGAGCTGAGGAAAAATGAGAAAAAAGGCTTTACCAAGCCAAAAACCCTCAGTGAAAGGTGTTCAGACAAGGAGGATTTAACGTCCTCGCTGACAGATGCTCTTCTCCACTGCCCTGAGCAGACGTGAGGTCCCTGGGCAGGCAGAACAATGGGCTCTGGGGCAGCTTCCACTTCCAGTCCTTTCACTTAGCTAAATAGCTGGTACTGATTATTCCAGGTGCAAAGCAGGAGTTTTGTGGGAGGGTTTTTGTTTGGTTGGTTATTGTTTGTTTGGTTTGGGTTTTTTTTGGTTTTGCTTTGTGTGTGTGTGTGTTTGTTCTTTGTTTTTTGTTGTTTGTTTTGTTTTGGTTTGTTTTGTTTTGTTTTGTTTTGTTTTGTTTTGCTTTGCTTTGCTTTGTTTTGCTTTGTTTTGTTTTGCTTTGTTTTGCTTTGTTTTCTGGTGACCAAGAGTGTATGCAGACAGGTTTCACACAAGCACACTTTGAAGCTTTGCTCTTCTGGCAAGAAGAGGCTTGAACAGTGCATGCTCCATGCTCTTTGGAGGTAAGGAAAGAGCAGATGCTCAGGCTAGATACCAAGGCAAACCTCCCAATTTGAAAATACATATTTTGAGATATTTAACATCCATTTGGTGTAGATAGGGACTGAGGGTGGACGTTTACACTGAACTTCCATCATTGATGTTAGGAAGGATATTTATATAGTTCCCAGAACTGCACACACACACCTGTCTCCAAGGGCTTTAAAATCAGGACAGTAATACTTAAACCAGCTGAAACAGCTACAGAATAAGAGAGAATGTCCTCAGGTTAAAGAACTGACACTGTGGCAATTCTCTCCCTCCTACCTCAGTCTTTACCGACCTAACTACTTACATATATACTCTAGACTATGATTGTATTAATCACATTTCCAAACCTTTCTTTTGCAAATGCCAGTTGTTTCTCCTTCTTGACGGACCAAATTTTTTTCCGCTAATGTTGCATTAAATAAGGCATCTATTTTCAAGGCCTGCTAACAATTTTAATATGACCTTCCTATACATGCAGGTGCCCTTAATTGCATTCACAACAGTGCTCACAGAGCATGCCATATCTAAAGGTAGACAAGTTCACTGCAAGCACTGGACAGATTCAATGTCTTGTATGTTTTCAGGCTTAAGGCCTGTTCTGCTGCTATACTGGAAGAAGCTTGTGAGGGCCAGATTTTAATGTTACAATAGAAAGATAGGTTAAAGACACACCTGGAAGAAAGCCTCAGTTAACTTTCAGCACAAGTTTACACGGCCAACTTTGCAAATAAAAGCCTAGTGTTTCACATGGCCTTGATTCAAAAATCCTAGAGGGAGCTCAGTTGTTTCCGCTCCAAAGAAGCAAAACATTTCGTTGTCCTGTGAGATTTCTTACATATTATGTATAAACTTTCAGACATCCAAATGAGTGCAATAAACCAAGCATACAAAGTAAATAATGTCTATTTTGAATTGTTGTCTGCAGCAAGTGACCACGAGAATGAGCAAGAGGAATATAAGCTCTTCCTTCACCTATGGTTATGCTTTTCAGCTTTCTTGAATATTTTCAGATTATTTAGCAAGGAACCAATTTAAAATTTGCTGGAATAGGTGGCTACGCCTATAGGAATAAGCCCTACTTCACCGTGGTCCAAAACACCTGAGATGCGGAAACGATAGAGAAGATATTTTTTGTTTATTTGCAAGAACTGATTTCTCATTCAAGGAATAAAAATAATCTCTGTCTTCCTGAAGACACTTGGGAAAGCCTGGTATGGCAACCTGAAGACCTGTGCTACCGCTTTTGTCCATCTTGCATCTGAATGGGCACTTTGCTCTTAGGCAACATCGTGTGCCTTGGAATGGATATTTTCAGTTCAAGAGCTGGCCTAAATAAATAAAGAGTAGATAACTGAAAATGTTGTTTTTGTTTTCTTGGAAATAATCCCACATTTCATTCCAAATCAAGCAAACACTTGGCAGGACCTAAACCAAACCTTTCAGTCAGAACTGGTGCTCCCCCAAACTCAGCTGAATGGCGAGGACATTTACCCAAGGCATGGAAAATTTAGGTTCAATCCCATTCTTTATGTAAGGTTGTTTAATTTTTATTATCTGTCTTCTACATACCTTGCTCTTCAAGCGATAAGGGTCAGTCAGGCACGGTTCCCTCACTCCCTTGTTCACAGTGCAGAGCTTTGTGGAAAAGACTGGGTTCTTGCCTTGAGGAGGAATTGGGTTGCGTCTCCCACTCCCAGCATGTGTCACCTCTCAGTCCATGTCCTGTTGCCTACTGTTTTCCAAGGAGTATCTCTGTGTTAATAACAGATGGCATAGCACTACCAAGTCACCGTGAGGAAGATCTTCCTCCCTTTAGCCTTGTAGTTCATGCCCTGTCCTTAGGGGAGCTGGGAGGTGGAGGAGGGGGAAAGGAGACAAAACCCCTGCTCAGGAAGAGAAAGTTTTCAAAACCGGGTCTTCTACATTCCTGCTGGACTGGCTATTGACTAAGTTACAGAGATGCCTGGCTCCCTTCTATTCATCTAGCATAAAACAACAGAATGCATGCTACCCAGCAAGTTCAGACAAATAGCTTTAGGATGCCAAATCTGCATTTTTCCTTGATGAAAATAATCCCTCTCCCCAACCCCACTTCCAAAGAAATTATAAAGAGTCTGCCAGCCCATCCCTCCAGGCTTGCCTATACAAAAGCAGCACTCCATAAGAGCATTTATCTCTTCAGTCACAATAGTTTTTCATCTAGTAAATAAGATATTTCTTAGTCATAATAAAGACCAACAATTCATAGTTAATATCTTTAACAAGAACTTCTTATACAGTTCCAGAAAACAAACCTGCAACTAATATCCTGAGACTGAGAGTATTACTGATCTTGCCAAGTCAATCTAATGCCTGGCTTTGGAGATAATAAGACCCTGTGGGCAGGATTTCTTAAAATGGTCTCAGGGAGGAGCAGTTCTAGAGACAGAAGGATGTGGAAGGAATTATCCCTTCTCCTCTCCAGCAGGGCAGTCCCTGCCTGGTCCCTGAGCAGAAGGGACATTTGTATTCTAATCCTGTCCCACACAGCAGTGACACATACATCCGCTGTAGCTCCTATCTCAGGTAAAAGCTTTACCCTCCATCTCACCATCTTTATTTCATTGTGCTGAGCACAGGGTGGCCTCAAACGACAACTTCACTCTGAGCAGTGTGAAAGCTTCTGGGGAGTTCTTCTGGCCAAGAATTGAAGAAGAATGGAAAGCATGAAGCATACAACAGGACAGAACAGGAAAATAAAGACAAAGTGAACATATAGAACAGAGAAACAAGAAATTATTCAGAAATGGTTTTGTGGGAAGAACAGATGGATGGAAACAAAAGCTGCAGCAACTGTCCTTGGTACAATGTCATGGGGATGGAGGGATGGAGGCAGTTGCCTGTCACTCCAGTCTCAGGAGGACTTACACACACCTCCTTGATGTGTGTAACATTGGGCACAATAGGATGAGAGAAAAGGACTTGAACCCTTGCCCAGCAGCTTCCTGTGCATCCAGGTACTGAAATGAGACTTCTGGAGGATTGCATTCCAGCAGCAAAGCATTTGGATATCATTCCTATGTCTAGCTACATCAGTGAGGGGTGCTGGGACTCCCTGTCATGAACACATGTACCACCATCAACCAGGGCAGCAAGAGGTGACTGGATTATTATTTAACCACGCCAGATGAAGCCAGAAAACACAATGTATATGGCCCTTAGTTGCTGCATGATGTTAAGCACTGATACCCAGTTTCTGGGTGGGGGTGCCAGAGACCTTGTGGAGAGAAAAAGATTACAGGATGGAAGAGGGCAAGCAAGGATTCATTTGATAGGCTTGGCCTCTGAAAGAAAATAAAATGGTAATTTGTTCAGGTAGGTGATGTGTAGGTATGCCCGTGGCACAAAAGAGTATTCAGTGCAAAAATGTCTAAACCACTGTAGTCCACTGTTGAACTAGAAGCAGTGTAGCTACCCCATCATAGTATTGTACGAGTAGAGTAGATTTTTATCACCTGATTAAAAAGGCAAAGCTTCTTACATCGTGCCTGATGGTGTGTCAGAATTGTTACCAGCTGGACCTGATCCAGTATTTCCACACAGAGTTGTGCTGTGTCTGGTTGATCTACAAGGTAAACTGTTTAGCTTGTGAGTCTTGTCTCAGTTCTCCACTGCATTCAGTTCACCCTTTCAATCACAGCAAAACCAGCAAGGTCTGGCTGCATCTCTCATCTAACCACCACAGCTGCACAGCAGCTGTGTGTGGACACACCATAACCATTCTGGTGGAGACTTCCACATGTGCATGTCAACTAATGACTTGCAAGTAGGAGAAGTCCTAAAGCTCCTGCTTGCACAACCACATGCATCCAAGGCATAGCTGAAGCAGCAGAGGTCGTGCCCTGCCTACCCAGACATCACGTGTTACCAGAGAACTGTTTAGATCTGTTCATCCCCCAGTATGTGGAGAAGACTTAACATTGCCTAGGAGCCCCCCTTGAAAATGCCAGGATTTGAGCTGCTTACCGGCAATCTCTTTTCCTTTATCCTTGCTGAAACCTATCTGTCATTAATATTCACATTTTCTGCTGGATTGTCTCTAAGCAGTACTAACAGAGCACTTGAAAGCCTTCAAGGCTTCATGCGTTTTGATGTGCTTTTGCTGGCCAATGCAAAACTTGGATGAAAATACAGCCTGACTGAAAGACATAGCACATCATCCTCTTCAAAATTCTAGGGCTTCATGACATGGTAATGGTCTGCTTTGTAATATTCATCTTAATGTTTTACATTACAAAACAGACAGGGCAACATCCTATTTGGAAAAGAGAGAAGGTGATGGGACCACTTGAACAAGGCTGCAGTTGAAATTTCTGCTTTACCACATGCTCTCCCATACGCGCTCTTGTCTCCCACAATAGTGGAGGTCTCAGGAACCACTAATGAAGAATAGCAGCTAAGTCTGCCTTCCCAGCCAAAGCCTTCACAAAGGAGAGTTTTAGGGAACTACCTGGATGCTTCCCTCACCCCAGTGCTCTGGACACGGTGGCCTCCCCAGACCATAAGAGAAGAAGTTGCCAGTGTGCAACTGAGCCATGCTAGGTGGTGCCCGATACATCATGCTGCACTTAGGGATAGCAGCAGAACTGGGGTGCTACTAAAGCTGGGGATTTTGTTTATAAAAACATCTTTTTTGTGAGAAAAACAAGGTAAAACCCCAGGATTTTGGGTAGCTAGTGCAGTGAAGTCAGTCAATAATAACTCTGAAAGAGGATTTTGTGAATTTTTGTTTTGTGTTGCCTGAAACTCCATGATATAAGAAGTCCTTTCTAAAGTATTTCGTCACACCACAGGGACTTCATCTGAGCCCACTTCATTCAGTTCTTTGGGCATCTATCGTTCAATACTAAGGCAAATACTGAGAAACATTTTACAATTGCCCCTGCCTCTGAGAAAAGGCCTTAGGAAGGGACCCACCTTGTGCTTGGGGTGAGAGGAGAGGCGAAAGGAGGGCTCTGGTGCTGCTTGTCCCCAGACACTCTCCCATAGCACAGGGAAGGCATCCCAGCCATACCTGGGACTGTGCAAGGCTTTGCCCTGTAACAATACGTGTAATATCCTTACATATCCCCTAAAATCTCCAGGCACCGATGCTTAAAATAAAGTAATTCTAATGGATGCAGTTTATGTCAGATGTGAGCTATGAGGGCAGGTCTTGGGACGTCTTGTACTTACATAGCCATGAAGTGTTTCAAACACTGCCTGAAACACACACAAAGGTCTTGATACTGTTTCTTTCACAGCACACACACACTTGCTTTTTGCATTTCCTTCCAACTGCTACAATCTCAGTTCTCCAAATGACAGTTTCTTATGTTCAGTCAAATGAGATGGTCAATACTACATGAGTCTGATCCGGCTTGCAATGCCAACTTGTTAACACGAATCTCTAAATGGACTTCCTTCGGCAGCCTGACCATTCAGTGCTCACTTCAAAGTGGCACGGGTGTTAAACACATGACATAACAAGCAGAAAAACTGAAGCAGAACTTAACGCCCTTAGAAAAAGACACTCAAACAAAGATAGTTTTATGCCTGATCCGCTGTATCTACAAGAGTATAACGTTGACAAAACATGAAAGGCAGCTTAGCACCCAGACTCACGGAGAGAGCTGGGCAATGCGACTCTTTCTTTGGTTAATCCCTTTGTGGGAACCCTGCCCAAAGCTCTCATACTTTAAAGAAAAGGTCCACAAGCTTTGACATGCAACAGATATTTGAGTTTTCAGCTGGCCTAGCTACATGAACTGTGTCTTACTTGATTGAATAAAAAAGATATGCACCTAGACCAAAAATCTGAAAAGCAAGGCTCATATGGATATATTTAAGAAAAAACTTTTTTCCCTGTCACCCCTCTCATTGAACACCTATTTCACATGGGAGAATGTTGGCAGGTTTTGGGCTCTGGCCATGAGGAACTCAGCCCAGCAGCCTGTTTGCTGGGTGGAAGAATCAAGGCATTCGACACAGGCCTTGTTCATCCAGTTATAATGGATTTACATTAACACAGCTGTGTGGTGAGCAGAAACTTTCCAAGTAGAGAGGTCTGCTTCAGTTGCCTTGCTAGTGTGTTTACATATGACTGCCAAATAAACAACATCTCCTGCTGGGTGACTGGAAACAAGTTTAAGAAGTTCTGGATATACGATGCTAACCCTTGCAGTATGATCTCATTTCTGCTCTACAAAGACATCTCCGATCACTGGGTCTGACATGGTTACACAGCAAAACCTGTGGGCTGGCAGTGAGAGCTGGGAGTGTGGCCACAACGAGATCCTGCCTGGAGCTGGGCTGAGGATGGGAAACTCCTGGGCCTCATACCCTGCCCACTCACCTCCCTGTGAGCCTGATGCTCCTCATACAAACTCCTGTCCAGCACAAAACTCGCAGGTGGTGAGGGATGTGCTGTAGAGGGGTAGGGGAGATGTGGAAGAGATGGAGACCCAGGGCATGGAGATAGTGTGGAGATCTGGGGCCCTGCAGAAGGGTCAGCATTGATCCTGCTGTTGTGCATGGCTCTGCATGGCTGACATTCATGGCTGACATTGACAGCTGACATCAGGGTGAAAGATAGGTGTGCTCCTCATGGTAGCGCTTATGGTTGAGAGGTGCTGGCTGCAAGGAGGGCTGTCTATATGGGGCTTGAGGAGACTATAGCAAATCCACCAAGCTGCCTACAAAGACGTGAAGTGGATATTCGTCAAGCAGCAAAAGCATAATGATCGTGAATCAAGTGTTTTATCTCTCTCTCACCAAAGAAACCTCTTACTATTTGTTCAGAGGCGAACATAAACCTGAGGATCAGTACGAGTCAGCTTTTGGCTTTGAGCACTGAGTACAAGCCTAGCCCTAAACTAGAGATGCAGCAGAGTCTCCTACACTTTTCTAATAGTCAGCATTGTAAAGAAATGCCCTGCTTGCCATCCCTAGGTGAGTTTATAGTAACAGAAGATATTTAAAAAAAAAAAAAGGGAAAGAAGAGAGGGAATGGAACCCGTTGTTAAGTCATACATACAAATAATGTTCTGAAAACTCTGATCTTATCTAGCTGCTATTAGCTTTGACAGGTTCCCAGTGGTTTATTGTGTATGTTGCGGCATACCTCGGTAACCAGTGAGAAGTTACCTACCTTATAAAATTATGAAATGAGTTCCAGTACAGCAGAGTATGGCAAACAACTTTCTGACCGCGAAGATGCATTAAATTAGTAATGGCGCTTTACTGTCTTCAGTGCCCAAATTTGTTTCCTTGCCTTATACTGCATTCTGTTCTGTCCCATTCCACTGGGTGGTGACTAGTCAGATGTGACACTTCTATTGCTCACTTGTTTGAAGGGAGAATGATCATAGAAAATTTTTAAAAATATTTTCTATGAAAAGGGACAGTGTGGCTTTCTGTCTTTCCAGTCTCTTCTGGTTACTTTTGTTCTTCCATTGCCATCTGCATCCCCGATGTTCCTTATCCCTGTGCTTAAGGTAATCCTTTGTTATCGGAGGAAAGAACAGCTACATGTTCTCTCTGCCCACTCTGTAAAACACAGATTAGAAAATTGCTTGAGGGTAGTATGAATATTAAACCAAAAAGCTTCTGAACAGCTCCCCTTGCAAGTGCATACAGAATTCTGCTCCCTCTTTTGTACACAAGGCAGATCCAATGGTCCACATTTGTGTAAACACCAATGGGACTAAGGGGTAGAGCAGGGAAAGACTAAATAAAACCAAGACCCCCACAACAACCACAAATTGGGCATGCACAAAGCAGGGAGTAACTCCATTGCTCAGGGCTTACCTGCAGTGAGGATCGGATGCCTCTTCGCGGGCAGCTGCAGGAGCAAGGGATTTCCCTTACAAACAGTGGTGTTTTTCTGGAATCCTTCCTTTCTTTTCAGTCCCTTCCCTTTGTCTTCATGGCACTTTCCCACTATTCCAACCATAGGAGGGAAACAGAAACACCCAGCTGGCAAAAGGGCTCATCTTCCAGGGGTAACGCTGCTGCCTTCTCAAGGCTTCCGGCTCAGCTCATCTGGCTTTCAGGGGAGACCTTGGTTTGGTGTCTGAAGGTGAGCCTAAAGTTATCCAACGGGCAGCCCCAGAGCCTGAGGCTTCCTATTTACTCCCAGGATAAATTGTGTTATTAGCACAGCATAACTCAAGCTTTCCCATATGTTCCCTGTGCCTCAAACCAGCAGGGCTGTACCCGCACCCTCTGACACTTGGGGCTTTGTGGGCTTAGTGCAACACTAGCCAAAACAGCTCATACAAACAGTGCTGAGCAGCTGCCCAAGGGTACCAGGGCACAGAGGCTTCGGGATAGCTGCTGAGTGCTGGGCAGCACCACCTTCAGGTGTGCTTCCCCATCCTCGGGGAAAGGCACGGGCCTCCCAGCTCACCTCAGCTGTTCAGGTCAGTGGGAGAGACATGCACACACCTCCTATCCTTCCAGCAGAAACCAGTCCAGCAGCCAGGCCCCAGGTAGTACAGGACTTCGTCTGCCCCAACCTCCAAGCCCCACACAGGGGCAAGCACCGACCCCAACACGTTTGCCGCTTAGGCCAGCCACTGCAGCTGGAGCACAACCATTACCGAGAGCAAAACCTTGCAGCCCCAGATATACCCCATTCCATTACTCCCTGGGTAGGCATAGTCTGCCAGCACAGGCCTCCCCCGCTGCACAATCCAGCCTGAGCAGCCCCTTCCCAGGTGGGCAGATAAAAGAAAATGGGAGAGGGCTGAGGAAGGCAGGACTCGAAAGCTGTGTGTGGTCGCTTGACGAGTGATGTGTGGCTGCTGTACTGCCCTTGGTCCCCTTCACTAAGCAGCGGAATGGGAGAACTAGATAGACACTCTAAGCTTAAATACACCTGGTATATCCCGGGAGTGTTGTTCAAATCACCAGATGACAGGAAAATGCTGTGAAGGAGGGACATGTTGAAGGTCGCTTCTTCAGTCTTGGCTAGTGTACAAGGAAGAATGCAGGAGCTATAAGGCCAGAAGAAAAGCAGAACAAAGGGCAGTATGACCCTGTCCCAGCACTTCTGTAGCAATGCCATTGCAGCAAAGCTCACACGCATTCTCATACCCAGCCATTCTCACTAGCCCAGGGATCAGGCAAAATTACTTACAGTGGCCACAGAGGACAAGAAACATCAGCTAGCAGGGCCTCAGTGCACTTCCTGGGTTCCCTCTGGTGTTCCTACTCCCAGATACCCCTCTGATCCACCACACAGATCCTGGATAATTTCTAGATGCAAATCTTGACTCTTCAAGGATGGGAAGGCCTGAAGGTTTCACCATCCCTGTGGGTATTTAAAAGACGTGTAGAAATGGCAGTTAGGAACACGGTTTAGTGGTGGATTTGGCAGTGTTAGGTTTACAGTTGGACTATGTGGTCTTAAAGGTCTTTTCAAACCTAAACGATTCGTGACTCTATGACTATAAGGTACAGAAACTGGTCTGTCAGTGGCAGTGATGAGAAAACAGCACAAGTTGTCCATTGAAATTTTTTTTCTCTCTCTCTCTTTCTTTCTTTCTTTCTTGTTCTATTAGAGAGCTTGTTCCTTTTACATGGGCGTCTTCCAGCTCCCCAGGTCCTACCACTCATTTCCCACTGTCAGCCCACAGAGTTACCAGCAATAGTTCTTCTAAAATAACGTTCACCCACCAAAAACCCCAGTGGGACAAGGCTGCTATTCCAGAGCTCTCCTTTCTTTATTTTTTTCAACCTCACTGCTTTTTCGCAGACTGCAAAGTGGCTGCTAACACTGGAGCTGGGGCCTTTTGGATTTTTTTTTTAGGGCTCCACCTCCCCCTGCTATGAGGAGAAATCAGGCCACAGCTACATGATGCTGATACCACCCTGGGCAAAAGCATGTCTGGTAACCTTTAGCTGGCTGTTGGGAGCTACAGAAATAGCCTGTGGGTGTAAGGAAGAGTTTGTTCAGCACCTCACCCTTTTAAACCTTTTTTTAGGAAAAAAGCCAGATGCTGCTTCCATATTCAACACTCAGTCTCCCCAAAGTGATCATGTGATTCTTGTCCTTGAGTGAACAGTGTGTTTCTCATGCAGAAACCCTGCTGAGCAGGGTTACTGAAGTAAAAAGTGCTTTTCAGTCCAAAGATTCATGCATTCTTTCTTTCTTTTTTCTTTTTCTTTCTTTCTCTCTCTCTTTCTTTCTCTCTCTTTCTTTCTTCCTTTCTTCCTTTCTTTCTCTTTCTTCCTTCCTTTCCCTTCCTTCCTTCCTTCCTTTCCTTCCTTTCTCTTTCTTTCTCTTTCTTTCTCTCTTTCCCTCTCTCTTTCTCTTTATCTCTAAAATCTAAAAAGAAGCTTTGAATTTACAGCAGCCCTTTTTCAAAGCAGACTAAATTTGGAATTTTATTAAGACGATACAGTAAGAGTCTTCTTTCCTGACCAGGGAGGCAAAGTGCCTGGGCAGGGAGCAGCCCTTTGGTGATTACTGGCTGGAAGTTGTGGTTTCCACGTCTACAAGCCGCTTGGTCTGGGTAGAATTGGTTCATCTTTGCAGACTCCCACGTGGCAAGAACAGCAGGGATGTCCCCATGCCCCGGTGGCAAGCAGAGCTTCACCTGCCTGGCAGGGGGAGCTGGGGCTGGTCTCGGTGCCTTACCGAGTTGCCAGCATGGGCCTACGTACATCCCTCCTCACCCTCTGCTCCTGCTGGCACCTGAGTGTGAAGCCCCACGGATGAACACCCGGCTGCCATCAGGACTCACTGCCTCTTGGCAAGCAGCATTCAGCCCCTCCAGCACATGTGTACGGGGAAGAGAGAGGGGCTGCACGTTGTTTGGTAGAATGGAGTCAGATTTTTTTTTCCCTTTTTTTTTTTTTCCCCACCCCAGCTTTTGAAGCACATGCTTTTGTTGTCCAGGCCTTTTTCAGGTTTTTTTTTGTTTGGTGGTCGTTTTTTGGTTTGTGGTTGGTGGTTGTTGTTGTTGGTTTTTGTTTTGTTTTTTAATTAAAGCTCACAGCTGCGATTAGAAGGGACATAGAGACATGGAAAAGAGCAAGCCCAGCAAAAGGAAATGGTGATCTGAGGCATCCTCTCATGTCTCTTTTGTTTAACAGAGACATTGTTAAAAAATTGTTTTGTTTTATTTAAAAGTTTAAATAACCATTAGAAGAGTGTCCAGAGTCTGAGGCTTTAGTCCTCACCAAGAGAGTGAGGCAACAACCCAGCTGGAGATACTGCTCACTCCTCCTCTAACATGCTCTTTTACCTCTTCCCAAATACAATTCTGGATAGAAGCGGATGAAAACAGCTCTCTTCTTCCCGCCCTCCCTCTGTGACCCTAAAACTCCAGTGGCAAAGGCATTTGCTTACTCAGCAGCAAAGACGATTAATCCCCATCTTTCTCGAGGAAGATTTTATCTGTCCAGCTCCATTTGCCAGCACCTCTTGGGACTCAGCACAAACCTCCTCCCCGCTGCATTTCTAAAATGCCCAAATCAGGTTTCCTTCATAAATCCCATATTCATTTTTTAATAGGTTTAATGAACTAATTAAATCCTGGTCCAATTCGTGTGCACTTTCAGATCAGTTGGAAACATAATTTTCAGTGACTAGATCAATCCCATTAAAACAAAACAAAACCAACAAAACCCCAAAAAACTGCTATTCCACACCAGACAGTGCCTCTCCTTCACTTTCCAAAAAGCCCAGATTTCTTACAGCATCCAGCAGAGCTGAGCGTGCTATCTCCTGCCAGCTGCCTTCCCAGAAACCTTGGTAGCAGCACTGTCTCTGCCAGCCTCACCAGCCCCAGGTTTACCCAAGAGACCAGGGAATAGCACAACATCACTGAGGCCCCCGGATAGGTTTCGTTTTTCCCAGGAGCTGGAAACGTGTGCTGAACTTCTTGTTTTCCTTTCCTCAGGCTGTAATAATTTGTTGGCATTAGACAATACCATTATTAAATGCTCCTTCTTACTGCTGTTGGGATTGCTATCCATCTTCGACTTTACCAGCCCCTTAGAGTGGGATTCATGCAGCCAAACTTGGAGGGCTACTGTAGAAAGGTCTCTATTTGGGCAACTTTTTTAGGCTTCCTTTATAGAGGCAGTGGAAAGAAGCAGGCTCTTCTAGTGACCAGCCCTTCAAAGGGGACCATCCTTCAAGGAAAGACTTAAGAGTCTCTATGGGTGGTGGCACAGAACACCTGTTTCTCTCCACTGAATTAAAAGGGAGCCTGTGAGAGGCTTTTCCAGATGTAGATACCACCTTAGGAGGTGATTTAAACTTCAGAAAAATTAGATGAATGCTATTCTCAGAGATGGTACATTTTATGACCCAGCACGCTCAGTGTCTACACGCCTTAAATAGCTTTGTGGTCTCTGCATCCCTGTCTGGATGCCGGGATCCCTTCCCCTAAAGTGACTGTAGAACAGCAGTAGTTTGCTGTTCTCGGTGATGCTGCAAAAGGGCTCACTGACGTTAAGATACTCTTTAATGTGACTGAGAATCATTTTCACTGCTTTGCAGTTCTGTGAGGCTACAGCATTGTGCAATGTGTGCAAATGGAGCTACAGAGCTACTATTTTTATGTATGTGTGTGTGTGTGTGTGTGTGTGTGTGTTGGAAATGAACACAAAGAGAAGGGAAAGAGAGAGAGAGGGAGAGGGAGCAAGGCGAGGTTCACACATCCTATGTGTTTCCCAGAGGAGAAAGAATCCCCTGACCCTCTGCCAGACCAGCACCACAGAACAAGATGGTGCTCCAGAAGGGCTGGAATTGAGGAGTTTGACCTTGACTGATGCCTGCGTGTCCTGGTTTTACCTAGAATAGAGTTTTCTTCCTAGCTGATATAGTGCTGTGTTTGGCTTTAGAACGAGAACAATGCCGACAACACACTGATGTTGTAGTTGTTGCTGAGTAGTAGCCGAGGACTTTTGAGCTTCTCACACCATTCGAGGTGCACGAGAAGCTGGGAGGGGACAAAGCCTGGACAGCTGACCCCAGTTGGCCAGAGAGATATCCCATACCATATGACATCATGCTCATTATATATTTCAGGGAAAGCTGAGTGGGGGACTTGCTGCCTGGAGACAGGCTGAGCATTACTCACCAGGTGGTGAGCAATGGCATCGTCATTGTGCGTCACCCATTTTGTATATTCTTTTATTGTTATTACTATCATTTTATCTTATTTTGCTGTCCTATTAAACCGTCATTATCTCAACCCAAGAATTCTGTAGGTTGTTTTTTTTTTTTCATTCTACCTCCCATCTCACTGCAGGGGGAGGAGAGCATGGTGCTTAGTTGCTGGCTGGGGTTAAACCATGATGACAGTGTGAAACAGCAAAACTAGTAACAAAACAGGATCTTTCCCCCTCCCCACTCCCCAGACGAGACAATCACAAATTCCAGCCCATTAAACCACATAATTTCACCAGCAGAGAATTTCTGAGTGGCATTAATCCATGCCATGGTAGCAGCCTAGGCTCCTGATGCAGACAGCTGAGCACTTGAGAGATGTCAAGCACCTAAGCTGACAGCTGGATCGGCTTAGGTTTGCAACACAAGCCACTCTTGGAGAAGGCACAACTTATCCCTCAACAGCAGAGCATGGTCTTGGAATGGGCAAGTCAACTGTGTAACCATATCTTGATTTAAAAAAATTGAAGTAACAGTAATTTTTAAAGTACTATTTTAAAGTCTGAGCTTTTCCATTTTTCCCTTGGCTCAGCAGTCCCTCATTGCATTTGGCTTGTACCTAGAGCTGCACCGATTCCTCTCATTTTTTTTGTTTCTGCGACAGAAGAGGAAAGAGCAACCCTTGCCCCATGGGCAACCCACAGGCACCCTGCCCTTGGGGCACCCACATCTCACCTCTGCTAACCCCACATGATGGATTTTCCCCATAAGAGGAATATTGATGCTATACAAGAGCATGTGTCCTAAGAAGAAAAACATTGCAGAGATCAAATATGGACTAGTCCACACAGATCTATCAGTGAACATAAAACTAGAAACAACATTTCAAGGCTACTTTTCTTCTGAAATAAAGACATCAAAGGAAATTATGCCACTGATTTCAGCCTGGAAGGAGGTACAACTAAAAATCACCACATCCTTAACTTGCCCATGGTAATTTTGCTTTGTCCTGTTCAAATGAAAATAACAGAGTGCAATAATGTAATCTTGGCAAATACCACTTTAATTTGGAATTTATTCTGTATCTCTTTTCTGCCAATCAA
The DNA here is from genome assembly GCA_013399365.1 of Pampusana beccarii. Taxonomy (NCBI): domain Eukaryota; kingdom Metazoa; phylum Chordata; class Aves; order Columbiformes; family Columbidae; genus Pampusana; species Pampusana beccarii. The sequence goes on along the minus strand of VWYH01003124.1, from coordinate 916,247 downwards.
TTGTATATTGAAATGTGTGCAGACAACGCTGTCCTCCAGCAGTGGTCTTGTTTTTTGTTCTTCATTTTTGCATAAACTCCATATAGAAGGTAATACAAACATATATACACATATATACAGAGTGAGGTACTGACAAAAAGCAAGCTCTTTATGAGGCTAAGTAATCATCAGACATCTTTAACTAAAAATGTTCAAAATGTGCAGGTGCTTCTATATTTAGAAAGGGATTTATAATGAAGAGGTTGACATCTAGCGACTAGAGTACCTTCTGCAGCAGGATTTACACTATGGCTGGTTTTGAAGATGATTAGGGAGCTGTAATTCCCCATAGCAAATCTGTATCAAGCCTGGGACCATATTGTGACAAGATCAAATAGTGAAGAACGCTTGTGAGAGCTCGTTTTTGTCCTTCCTTATATTCCACTATCTTTTTAATTTGGGGTGGGTGTTTTTGGGTAATCGACACAGAGCTTGCACAACAAGCTACATGCAAGAACTTTTTCCTATCAAGTCTCATATAAAGGCAGTAAACACGAGGAGAGATGAGATTTATTCTGAATGCAGTATTCATAAAAGAAGCTGGCCAGCCTGACAGTGCTACAACAGTGAAAGGCCCAAACCTGCCCATTTCTACTTAGGTTGGTGCTTTTATCTTATAACTTCATTTGGGAAATGGATATATGATGGGCAGACTCTTCATATGATGGATTTGAAGCCTAAAACTCAAGTAAAACCTTGGTTCATGTATATTTAAGTCATGTTTGAAAGTGGTCCTTAAGCTTCTAAGCCTTTCAGATGTTTTTGACAGAGATAGTCAAGAATGTAATAAAAACACATCATTTTTTACATAAACCTTAGTTCAAAAAAAAAAGGAGCAAAAAAATATGCTCATTGGTTTGCTTAGCTTTTTATTCCATCATTATGGCACAAGATAGAACTTAAAGACAACATCACTGAATAAGTCTTCAACTTCATTAAAATTAAGACTAATATGTTTTATAAAATTATTTTGATATGATAACACTTTCCCTTATCAAGTGATAAAAAGAACTCGCTCTAGAATACTGAAGTACATTGCCACCTGCTGGCCAGAAACAATTTTGCAATTTAAAATCACCAGAACTTGTATAAAACAGCAACATTTAACAATGCAACATACAGTTATTGAAGAAACACTATTGACCCAGAATTTGGCACAATATTTATAGAAATGCAGCTGTGAACTTGCCAAATGTCATTTTCATTTCTGAAACTCAGTGTGACTCCCTTTTGTGTTGTCTGTCTGCATTTTTCTTATTTCTCTAACTTTTTTGATGCTGAAGCTTTGTCACTTCAAAGGAAAAGCCATATTCTTTCCCAGTTGTTACACACCTCAATTTATTGGGTTTGGGTTACTAAAATTTCGATTCCAGTTTATTGTTTTAGAACAATACATGAAATCATACATTCATAAATATATATATTATATCCTGTATATATAACATTGGTTTTCCTCTAGAATGGGAGGGCAGACCTTTACACTACGTCCTTAGTTGGTTTAGGCACGGCCTTGCTCTTACTTGATTCTCTGAGCTGCTTCCTACTAAAATCTAAAAAAAAATAGTTTACAACCTTGTATCAAATTTTAATTTTGTTTGCAAATATATAAGAAAAAAATATTTGGTATTTTCCCTTCTAAGTTCATTACTACCCTTATAAAATATATGGCTTTTCATGTTTCACTCTATTATAGTGTTTTTCAATAGGCAGTGAAAAGAAGGACAACTTCTTTCTTTAACAGTTTTTTTTATATAAGCACAGAAACCAGCTTGTGCACTTTCTATAGAATTCCAATGCATATCACGGTAATGTAAGTGCAGTGATTTAGAAAAAAAAAAAGCAGTCATGATTGGTTGACTTCTGTATATGAAAACATAATATATGATTATCATACAATACTCATTACAGAATATACAATCATCAAAACTGCAGATATATAAATATATTTTAGCAACATCAAAGCAACAGTTTTATACACAGCATATGCATACAGAGTTATTAGACAAATTTTCATCTTGATTTTTCTCAAAAGCTTGCTGTAAAACAGGAACATACTGTATTTGTAAATGGACTGCTTGACAGTGCTGTTAAGAAATTAAAAGTGAACATTTAAAAACAAGTATATGCAATTCAGTTGGTATAAAACAAACAAGCCCTCCCCATTTTCCAATGTCACCGTTGTTTTCCTATGAGACAGAGGCATGGGTACATAATCATAGAACAGTTTGGGTTGGAAGGGACCTTCAAAGTCCATCTAGTCCGACCCCCCTGCACTAAGCAGGGATATCTTCAACTCAACCAGCAGCAGCTCCGCAGAGTCCAATCATACAAGGGTTTCTGGGAGGGCATCGGGGTTATCGGCTGACAAAAGCTCCCAGATTTGCCACCTCTCCCTTTGCCAATCATGCCAGTCTGCCTCAGAAACATTTTTACTGTTCTGACTGTGAGGTGCCGTGGAATAGATGTGACCCGCCTGGGTGTGTGGGGCCGGCCGCTCCTGCCTGGAGGTGGCCTGGTCAGCGGCTTTGGCGGGTGGTCCTCCAGCTGCTCTGGTCCCTGAACTTTTTTCTTGGCGCTGAAGTTTCCACAAAGAGTGCAACGTTGAAGAAACGCTCGATCGCTGTGATAACACAGAGCCTGGTTTTGCTGGGCCTGGGTAGGGAGGTGGTGGCCGCTCTTTTCTGTAAGAGGCCTTGGCTGTGCTTTGCGAACAACCCGCGTTTGAGCCACGCTCACTGAGGTCCTCCACACTGCTCAAAGTCAAGTGCCGCTCCGACTTGGAGTGTGACAGGTCTGAACTCCTATTGCCGACTTCGATATGCGGGTTACTGGACACCCGAGACACCACGGGATGGAGCTGACACTCGGGAATGGCAGCAGTCGTCTGGCTCCTTCGTATGACCTGCCTGCTGGTGTCCAATTCGGAGGAGCTGCCCTGCCACCGAGGAGAATACGCGGCGAGGTTCCCCTGGGAAAGAGAGCACTGTCCGGGTCGCAGCAAGCTGCTTTCGTAAATGTTCCCGTAAGAACCTGGGGGCCAGAGCCAGAAAGACAACATAGAATCATAGAACAATAGAACAGTTTGAGTTGGAAGGGACCTTCAAAGGTCATCTAGTCCACCTCCCCTGCAATGAGCAGGGACATTGGTCTGCACAATCCTTTATGAGGCATTTAGCAGCTATTGCTTTTTCCCTGTGTCACACTGTAGAAGAGGGATGGGGGCTTTTATCATCAGGCCATGCGACTGAAGGTGCATCAGCTTCACCACCAGCTGAACCTGAGGACGCACGGCACCCGCCCTACATCTACTTGAACCAAATCTAATATATTACCAGGTTACTCTGATACTTTGCTCTGACATAAAGCCTTGCAGCACTTAAAATCTTTCAAATGCTTGAAAATCAGGGTGGATGTTCTAGTAGTCTCACAGTTCCCTCTGTGAGGTGGGTGCAGATGGGGGAAAAAAAAAAAGGCAGGATGGGCCAGGCTCTTGCTGGGACCACACTGGTCAGTGGCAGGGTCAGCACCCAGGGCTGCCCACCTCACAACAGCCCCTGCTTGTGTCACCACGGCAGCTGTTCTCAAATCCCCACCGGGTATTCACCTTCCAATGACTTTTAGAAGAATATAAAACTATTTTTTGAAGTAATTTTAAAATGACTTTTAAAATGATCTTGTGACAGTTTGAAATCTTGCCTTGTTTGTATAACTGCTATGCTTCTCTGTGTTTTATTGAACGGTCACCTTTTAAAAGTCTGACTCTGGGCAATGTGAATTCTCCTAATGGTTTCCACTGAGATTTCCCCAAAGCAAGGAACTGTTTATGTCTTTGCTAGATTTGGACGTAAAACTTAAGAAATAACTGACCTGTCATTGCTGGATCTTTGCAGCCACTTTTCAGTGTTGAGTGCCAGGTGCCCCAGATATCAAAATGGTCTTCGGAAACATCTAAATAGCAGTAAGAGCAGAAAGAAGATGATGAATCGATCCTCTTAAAGCCATTATTTAGAAACATACAACTGGAATGGAGAAATCTTACTCAAGGTATCAGAGTCATTAACGTGTACCAGAATCTTACTCAAAGTATCAAAGTCATTAACATGTAATAGCATCTGACTTACCGTGCACCTAACACAAACATCTCAAATATATTTGTTCACAGCTGCTTTCAGGTTCACATCCTGGAATGGACTGAGTAAGCTCTGTATGGGCAGGATGCCTTGAGTTTGCTGAGAGGAGAATTTCCCTTAAGCCTTACTGAAGTCAGTGGGAGAATTTGCACAAGAACAGGAGAATTGGGTCAACAGAAGGTAGTACTTGTGCTTTTAACGGGAACAAATAGCAAAGCTCCCTCATCCAGGCCCAGCCCCAGCCCCAGGGTTCACTGTAAGGCGTGTTCTGTCACCTGCACCATCGCTTCTGGGTCTTACACAGAAGCGCTGTCACAGAATAGAGGTTTAATAAAACGTCCCCAGTCAGGCATTGTGCTGGATTATAACTGGTTCATACTTGCTTCTGATTCCATCTTGCAGTAATGGAATTTCCTAATTTGTCATGGTCCAGTATTGTTGTGAGGCATATTGAAGTCCAAAAGATGGTTAATATGATAAAACTTTGTGCAATTTCCTGTTCATAACTGACTAGAAATCTGACCAAATTTTGAAACCAATTCAGAGATTTAGATGCCGCATACAGAAGATAAATGCCCACTCACTTTCATAAAGCATATAATTGACATGGCCTAAATCCTATTAATTCCAAAGGGAATTAAGTGCCTAATCGGTACCTCTGAAATGTAACGGCTTTAAAAATACCACCAAACTGCTATCTGCATCCCTAAAAATTGAAAGGTTCTAAAGTTTGTCTCATTAAATACGCATTTTATGAACATAAATCTTTTAAAAAATACGTTTCTTAAATGAAAACCATCTTGATGTGCTGGTGAGCTCTCAGTTTAAACCACAGTTCTTTACAGAAGAAATCATTCAGGTGTGCACTCCCTAGATAGCTATGGAAATTACGGATCCCTGCACTAGTATTGCTAGGTGTGTAATCAGTAGCAGATGTAATGCCGTGCAGCTCCGCTGCGTTGTCCAGGGAGAGGGTGTCGAGGTAATTCTTTTCAATTGGAGAAAAATCGTGGCTTGACATCTTAAAGTCTCAGATTTTTCCAAAGTCTGGACCCATAACCTTGCAGGTATTACAGTCCTGTAGAGCTGGACTAGAAATCAGTCTTTGCCATGCTGTCACAGACAGGCTGAAAAGCAGGATACACATAATTCTGTTTTCCTAAATAACACCTCCAGGTTTTGAGAAATGCCATACCAAGAACATCCCTGATGGCTGACTGAGCTAATGAGGAGAACTCAGCACAGACCCTTCGGGCCCAACACAAAAAAAGGATGTTGGTCAGTCATTTGTTGTAAGATTATTTACACTACTGCTCCTCAAGCCCCGATAGTTGATAATACAACAATGACACTTTTCAGTGACTTCAGAAACCCCCATCAGTCACTGAGGAGGAGGAACCCAAGCAGGATGTACTGTACCTTTTCCAGCCTCTGATGCAGAAGAATTCTCCTTTGTCTTAGGCTGTAAATGTCCAACCAGCGTGTACTGTTCGGGTACCCTGTACAGCTTATCTGGGCTGCGGGCAACTTCTTCTTGCATGGCCATCAGCGAGCGCTCAGACAGTACTGGGGAGTTGTTGTCGTAAGGGGAAACATCTCCGCTTGAGGCTTTGTTGGAGTCTGTGGAAGAATGTCTTCCTCCAGTGGAGTAGGAACCTTCTGACCGCAGCATCTCAGGGCTCCTGAGAAATTTTGATAAACAAACTGGTGTTAATGAAAAATCATTTATCTTCACAACTACAGGTGCAGTTTGACATCATACAAATAAAATCAGATACAGGAGTATGATCGCAGCTGCTGAAATGAAACACTTGAGAAGCAGTACGGAGGTGAATTTTCCATGAGTAAAACTTTGCCATGAAGTGGCCAGCAGAGGCCACTAAAAATCAAAAGATGTTGCTGTCAAGAAAGAAAACAACAAAAAAGACATTACCGTACAGTTCACCACAGGAAATTAAATAGTGAATCAATTCCTTATGTTACCTTGACAATTTAGCTTGTTGCAACAGTAAATCTGAGGCCATGACAGGGAAGATTAGTTTGATACTAAGCAGCATGCTAAAACCACTTCTTCCATTCTGAAGTATTACACAGTCAGAGGAATCAAAATCTTAGCTTGCCTCCCATGCTGTGAGAAGGATCCTCTTCTAGAGCCATCAGAAGGCAAATATTCTACAGGGGACAAGCAGATGTATCTACCGTACTTCTGATGGGGGCAACAAACAACTGGCTCTGCTGATAACTTCTGCAACTTCTTCTACCCTTTCACCTTTATGTCATTGACAGCATGGCCTCTATTTAATTTTGACCAAAAAAAAGGCAAACAAAACACCCACCAGAGTCCAGCCAAGGCTCAGAGAGACAACTCTTATTTTTGAAGTGTGTTGGGAACACTGAGGGAGATTTCTTGAACTGTTATGGTTTACTACGCGGACAGGAGGCAGTTTGTGAGTTACTGAACCTCCCAAATAACATGCAGAAATACTCTGCAAGCAAATGTAACTTTTCTCATACTGGTTGTCCCTAACTTATATTTCTATCCCTCATTTTTCATTTCTCTGCACCTTGATCTTTGTTTCTTAGATGCTTATCTTTGCTTCTCCTGAGTCAAACACTTCTCCCAGTGACCTCACATTAATATCTGCTCTAATTGCATGTGATGTGACACAGGCTCATTCTTGTAAACGTGAACTGAAAATAGTCAGCCCTTCTCAGAGTCAAACACAAAGAGAGCCTGAACTGAGAGAGCAGCCAAAGTACATTACTTGTTATGGAACAATAACCTCTTTTCAGACAAATTAAATAAAACTGAAGAAAGAAAATAAAGGCAGGCTAGCCATACCACACTAAATATCAATACAGAAATAATCACAAAACCTAATGCCACCTTCAAGCTGTTGATTTTTTTTTTTCCTGGCCAATTTACATATTGCATGTCCCAAAACATAAAATATCATGATTATTATCATGATTATTATATATATTTTTATATATAATATATATAATTATCATGTTTATTATATTATTCGATTTTTTTTTTCAGTATAAAACCAACCATAAAGTGCTGAGAATGAATTAACTAAGTTTACTTCTCAGTAAGTCCCAGCAAGAAATCCATCACTGAACTGATCCTGAACCTTAACAGACACCACCCCAAAAAAACCACAGCTGCCATTTGGTAAAGCAGAGCTGTCCCGGGCTTCTTAGTGTGATTGGTACAGTAATGCTGGGGAGTCATTAAAAAAAAACCAACCAAACAAAAAAAGCCCACCAAAACAAACACCAAGTAAATCATGCCTCAATTATATAACTTCCCATCTCAACTTCTTATCTGAAGATGAGTCCAATGTAAACTAATCTATAAACAGCCACACACTGAAGAATCATCGTTTTAAAAGTATGTACAATTCTATCACAAATCTTTTTTTGTCCCTTACTCCTTTCTTTCTGCCCTCCTAAGTTCTAAAAAAGCTTATGTAGTGAGTGTGATTTAAGACAAGATTTAACCAATGTCTTAGGAATTTTAGAAGAATCAGAAAGACCTGAGAGGAAAGGGAAGATATGTTGGTATCTGCAGGTTTCTGATGACTGTCTTTCTCTCCAGCTTTCTAGACTGAATGCCATCTAAACCTCACCCTGCTAACATACAGATGTACTTAGTACTAACGGTGACACCAATAAGGTTTATCACATGTAAATCACTGCAGGATCAAAACCTGACTGTGTTGCACAGGGAAAAGAGAGAGGGACACCACCCTTAGCTGTGCCAAGGTAACACAAGGAATAGGGGAAAGGGAAATGGAAATGAGAGAATGTGGGAACATAAACTTGAGCTTTGTGAAACACTGATTTCATGTCTTACCTTGAATCATAGAATACCAGGTTGGAAGGGACCACAAGGATCATCTGGTCCAACCTTTCTTGGCAAAAGCACCACCTTTTACAGTCTATCTCTTCTCAAGACAGAGCTCCTGATAAAAATTTACTTGAATGGAAACTGTCAAGTCTTTGGAAAGATCCAAATGTTCAGGTTTCTAAATTCATTTACAGTTTCTGCTAGTAAGCCCATGCAATTATATACATATAAAATATCACTTTCAAATTTGTTTAGAAAAAATAGTTTTAAAAGAAAATGCCTGTGGCCTCTGCCAATCTTACTACAAGAAACAATCAAAATGGATTGAATGCTCCAAAGCTGGAAACTGATCTCATACATTTGCAGCTTTAGCATGCTCTTCATGAACAAAATAAAACACGACTTGCAAAAGACTTTGGCTAGCATCTTTCCAAATAAAGAATGAATTCTCACATATTCCTTACAACCAATCTTTTGCCTCTGTTTACTTTATGGTTTGAGTTCAGTAGCAAACAGATGTTTACTAAAATTCAAAAGTCATTTGCCCCTGGATAGCTGTGAGATTCTCTACCCCCATACTGCATAAAAATTAAATTGGGAGGCAAATGTAAATTCTGTGCAAGATACCCACTCGTCTATATGCAGTCTATGAATAAGGGCAAATTGCGGTCTCCACAAAGAATAACAGAACATTATACACTATGAAATGTGAGAAACGGGAAGGCAGATAAAGTATTTTCTTGTAGTTACGAACTACGGTAAGGACAAGACTTAAAAAGTGGTTACATAAAGACTGGAAGATTTGAACACTGCAGAAGAAACCTATGACATATGTGTTCAAAAAATACTATTTCAGATTCCAAACTAAAAATCAACTACACTATGAAGGAGCCTTGGGCTTTCCCTTTTAACTGGCATCCTTCTGAACTGGTGTTATCCGCCAGAGTCTACTTGCATGGGTGAATTGGAAAAATGTTAATAATTACTTCTGCTGGGGATATTCCTACTTTTCTCCTGGCATCAAGGTCATCAGAACAGGAAATCCCTTCCTGGTTTTGTCAGAAATCTTTTTCTGTTATACCTTAAAGCTTCTGAGTGGAAAAACAATTATGTCTTACAAAACGCAAATCGTACAGAGTGTGATGGTTTGGCAGCACACAGTAGCAATTTCCACGCATATCTGAGCAACACAGGTGACACCAAAAAACCAGACTATTACTGGATTATGATGTGGTTGCTACTGTAACAGGGTAGAGGACTCAATGATTCAGGGAGCCTCTGCAGCTTTGAAAACTGCATTTATACATACTATACGGCCTGTTTGCATGGCTTCACCTTTGTGCCACAGGTTAGGATGGATTAAAACCCATCACTACCATCCAAAGACATTCGAAAATTCTATCACTTTGAAACTCCTTCACTCTGAAAGGACTGCTAACCACGATAAGCAATAAATAATCATAAGAAACAGATTTTATTTTTTGTGTTAGTTTAAAGATGCTTCATCTTACAGCTGGAACGCCCAAATTCCACTGTCATCAAACCAACATACAAAACGTTAGGCAGTCATCTACAAAAGCACACTTCATAATTGCTGCCAACAGTAATTACTGCTTTACCACAAACAACTTCCATAAACTCCCTGACACACCATTCGTGATGCTCAGCTCTTAAGAGAACTGAAAGATGAGGAACATCCGATTTGTCCTCCTCTGGGGAGGAAAATAGACTGTGTTTTCTCTGTTAGGTCAGAGCCAAGAAAGCATTTGTAATGACATCAAAAGCAGAGATGTGAGGGCAATTGCAGCAGCAGGACCTTCAGAGACATTAATATGACATTAACATCTTGAAAATTATTCCATACTGTATGCTATGCAGCCAACTAGCTTTTCTGATGCAGATTGTCTCAAGAATATGTAAAGTTTTCTGTTCCACACATCCAAATTTGGATCTTGAGTACATGACCAGGAAATTTCCGAGAATAATAAGGACATATTTTGGAGGCTCATTTTTATCAAATCAAGACCAACATCTCCTTGTTGTCTGCTGCCTCACATTTCTTACAGGAAAAAGAGCATCAAATATGTAGCCTCAAGATGGAATTATGTTCTGAAACAAATTAATCTCTTAAGAGCATCACACTCCTAGCGATAACACTAAGCAACTTGCCTGGAATATCTTAACCAAAAAGTCGGAATCACAGTGAAAGCATGTTTCATTAAGAATAAATCACTTACATGATAGCAGAGTAGAAGAAAAATGACAGATAGTAAGTTTTCCCTATCTCAGTGATACGTCATCTGCCCATTATTGAAAATACAATAAATTGGTACTAGTGTAGCTATATGTTCCTATCTGGTTTTGTAACCTTTTCTTACAAAACCCCTTTTGTCAGTCATGACCAGTTTTGCACAAAAGATCCCTCTTCTCCTGTAGGTGTGCATGCTGGCAGAAAAGTAAGGAAGCTCAAGGAAAGGTGAATTAACTTAAAGGAAACAGGATCTAACAATAATCTATTACATCCACAATGATTTGTGACAAATTTATGATCAATCGATGTGTAGCCACATGTGAGATACAATTTTATGTCTTTATATTATTATATATAGGTGGTGAAATCCAGCATGAAGCTTCTTATTAGCTTGAGTTAGAAATAATATGATCATTCCAAATGGGGGGCTTAAAGAAAGAAGTCTCTACAGACTTCACCATATGTCATGTGATTTGCAGTATCTCTCCTAATTGTGGTCTTGGATCATGGCAAATGTGAAACAAGCGTAGAAGACAAGGTACTTCTAGTTATCCTGCATTTATTGTGATCTAAAGATACACACGGCTACTTGTCAGCCAGACATAAATGAACTGAAATGATTTCATGTCTGTGGTTCACCAAGTAAGCACACAGAGAATTACCACAAATCAGACGACCTGTGATAATTTGCTACTGCATGTTACGTGTTCATGTGGTTAAGTCAACAAACTAATAAAATCCTTTACAACACATGATATATTCTGCATGTATTTTTGTTTTTAATTTTTATAATTAAAGAAAGCTTTTTTCCTCCATGTGTTAATTATACTATTTCTTTATACCTCTTCCTTTAGAGCCAGGCACACTATTACACTACCTCCAACTATACAATGTTAAGAGGGAGAGCAAAAAATCATAGCTAACTGACTGTACGAATTCAATTTTAATTATAATCTGAATGCACTAGGCACTTTCCAAACACACAGGAAGACAAAGTCCAATCTGTCCCAGAGAGCTTAGAGTCTAGGATGCCCCTTAAAAATTACTTAAAGCAAGCTTGTCAAATTTTGTAATTTTTGGGTCTGACATATTGGGATTCACTAGAATAAAGGCAACGACTGTCTGTCTCATGAGAAAGCCAGGAATCCTGTTAATTCAAATGTACAAGCTCATAGCGTTAAGGCACACGGGTTTAGGCATATATACACCATATTCAGAGTTGGAATCCATTATAGATCATAACTGCAGTAGTGACCGGTGTGATTTTATTTTCGCTTCAGATCTTTCACAAAGCATACAATTAAATAATATCCAAAGAGTCTCCATAAACCTGCTGTTGTGGCAGTTGACTTGTTTACAATGTCCTATGCGTGTACAGTAGGAAAAGAACAACAAACTGGTCAAAGGTTTGGCCGTGATTGTGTTAAGGCACGCAAGGCTGTGTTTCAAGGATAGTGTAATACACGCCTCCTGTTACTGAAGAGTACAACAAACCCAAGACATGAACCAGTAGATCACTAGAGTACATCCTGTCAGATAACAGTGCACTGAATACTTTTATGTACATGTCATTCTGTTCCCTGCAGCAGGACACAATCTTTCCTCTGTGAGGAAACAAGATTTGTCTCTATAAAACACTGTACAAGAGTCAGAATTTCTTTGGCAAAGTCTGTGTAACGGGAAGGGTATTTCTACTCCACTGTAGACAGTGCAGAAGAGCTGTGGAAAACTAGAACCTTTCAAACACTTCCAGTGGGAGACAGAAATTCCCAGCAGAAACAAGGATTATGAAAAACCAGATTACTCACGATGACTGGGAAGCTTTCCTCCTCAACAAATAGTCCACAACATCTGGGTCCGTCTCTAACAGGCTAATGAGCACTTCATTCTGTAGGTCAGGGGAAACCTACAAAGACAACAAAAAATACTTAGTTGGAGATCAATATCCTTTCACAAACATTAATTCTGGCACTATGCTCAACCCAAAAGACCAAGTGCAAGTACATTTACGGAGAGTATATAAAATAGATATTCAGAAGCTTCCACTTAAAGGAGAAACTTCATGTCACAACAGGTGAAGTAGGACTAAAGATCACTTTGTACATTAACAAATGCTGTTTACTGTTGAATAACCCATTGGTATCTAGTTGGGTATCATATCTGACAACAACAGTGGGATTACTCATTACTTATGCTCAATCAGAACTTGAATAATTACAGAGTTCATCCATCCATAACTCAGGTTTACAAGTGGGTCCTGCTAGATCTCCAGCCACTCTGGACTTAAGATAGTAGCAACAGGCTCAGTCAGAATTTGTGTCATCCTCTTTCAAGTTTGGCCTTCTGATATGCCAACTCTCTCTAGTGCACTTTATATGGAGATGAACCTTAAAGCCACTTGACAGCTTCAGCTGCTACAATAGCAACATCTCCCATGAAAGATGCATGAATGGCACTCCAAACCTGCCCAAGTAAACCTTGAGCTACCAACTGCGTTTTACATGAGTCTTTAACAATCCTTAAGTGAGTTTGTCCACGTACAGTGGAACATTCAACTCGACCTGCAAAGCACTGGAACAGATGAAACCATCTTAGAAACTTGAACTAACAGCCCAGGTTCACTCATGACGGATGGAGCTGGAGGCAAGACAATCTCAGCAAGGGGTCATCAACTGTGCAACATGCTTCTGGATGCAATTTGTCAGAGCCTGAATCTCTTGACCTTCAGGTCACACTGCACGGGCCATTTGTTCTCTCTGACATTTCCTGGGAAATAGGAATAGTATTACTGATACATTACTTGGGGGAATACCTCAGTTTGGGAGGTATTCAGGGAGTCAAGTTACAGAAAAGGCATACTTTTTAAAAAATGAAATTCTTTGAAAATAAATGAAGATATGCATCATTTAATTTGAATTGACCCAAAATCTCTCTGAATAACTTGTGTGATCACATATTCCTTTTTAAAAACGGTATTTAGCCTCTAAGCTGGAAAAATATCTTACTGATGGTCATTGATACACTAGTCTTTACATAAATTATCTTCTCGTTATAAGAATACATTTTTGGAAACCTACTGTGCTGTAACTTCTCTGTTTAGACAGTCTTTCTATACAGTAGAATAAACTCCAGATAAAGTTAGAGGATAAAGTAGAATTCATGTCTTTCTGTAATGCTACTTACTATTCAGCTTTATACCAAGTAGATAAACTTGTAAGAATCTATGTAAGATGCTCTGTCAGGAAAATAAAATTATATTTTCCATTATTAAAAATATAACAAATCAGTCTTCTGTTCCATAAAAATGCATCTGAAAAAGCGCCAAGAGGAAGTTCAGTTCCAACTCAAAGCATCTGCAAAAGCCCAAACTTAACAGTTCTATTGAGTTATAGGACTTTTATCTGAGTGAAAGAGGGTGCATTAATCCATTATCCTTCAACTGGATTTGTACTGATGGTCTCCTTGCTAAATATCTACTGAGTTTCAGGTTTCCTCCTGTGCAGCAATTTACTACAGTTTAGGTAAGTAAGCATAGAAATGATATGCATGTAATTATAAGCTTACGCTTATAAGAGAACTCCTATATTGGTATCTCAGGAAGACATAAGGCTGCAATAACTGCTATTGAATTAATTGTTTAACTGGCAATTGTGGCTGAGTAGATGGATGAGAACTTGAAATTCAGGGACAGAAGGGAAACCAAGGCACTGCTGAAATAACAGCTGTTGCAGCTGTCGAGCACATACTGGGACAGACCAGAGAGCTCTGGGGTTGTCAGGTCTCCAGTAGAGTGAGAGACATTCTGAGATTTTGGGGCTGGGTGCTAAAAAAGAGTCATGGCTATTGAGGCACAGAAGGGTGGAAGGACCCTTGAAGTGTCTCCTTTGTGCTGTCCCTTTCTGCTGATGTGGCACAGTAAAAATAGGACATTTCAGATACTGTGTAGAGCTTCTTCGCAGCAGGTCTGGATTCGGGTGCTAAGAGATGAAAATACGTGACCAAGCTGCTCTTCTCTATCCTCCATACCAAGTCAAATCCAATGAGACAAAGTGTGGTTGAGTCGTGCCTTCCTGCATTCAGCCTTAACATCCTTAATATAAATGAAGCAAGGTCAGATTCTATCTTCTACACGAAATCCACATGTTTGCATTTACTGATGTCAATGTTCCCAGTATCCTGGGTTGTTCTAAAAAACGGAACCTTCCTAACCCACCAATACATCAGAATCATTCTGATATTGTGGTCTGGGTGCCATAACACATCCTGGTTTCCTAGGTTTTATTTCACAAATGTTCCTGTTTCAATGTTAAAGCCAATTGGAGTTTTAAAACCTCCCCATATACAAAAGTAACAGAAAAAAAACCCAAAACCAAACACATAAACACCTTAGCAGCAATACACTGTATGTTACAGCTGCAGCTGAAGGCTTGAGTCCAGATGTTTTTCTTTTTGTAAGTAGCATAATGACAAGTATAAGCAACAGTTCTGGTTTGGCCCCACTCCTATGGGTTTGGAAAATAAATTGCTGCTGCCTGATTTCAAAGGATCAGAGTTTTATTACAATTACATGCACACGTCTTTTCCTTCCAGTGCATCTATTACCGAATGATGCACTGTGCTAATTATCTTCAGAATACAAAACGTCTCTCTGTGCTGCTGATGAAAACATGAAAAAGATAAAAGTAAACCCTGGTAGAAACTTCCTAAATTACTAACTATGAACAATTTGACACAATCCTGTAGATCAAGTACCACGTGTGAGCCTAGATATTACTCCAGACAGCACGCAGAACTTGCCATGCTGTTTGTTAAGCCATGGCAATGGGAAGAGTGAAAGCACTCAGAGATTCCCCACTGTTAGACAATTCTATTAATTTAATATCAATGTATTTGAGCTTCAGGAAAGCATCTGAGATAGATTTGCCTTTCTCTCACATGCAGCTAGCCTCTCATTTTGAAATGTAATCCTAATCTCCCTCCGAAATCTGACAAACTACTCTGGAAAACAAAAGAAAACTCACTTTTTTCCCCCACACTGTCTTTAACCTTCAGATAAAAATGCAAGCACTGGAGAGAAGGAATAAATCCATTCACAATTAAAAGAGACCACATGTAGGTTATTCTAACCCTAAGCCCCACCCTTTACACACTGAAAAGCCGGAATGTGTGCCTAAGTATCACGTACCGAGATGTGGCTGTGCTTTAAAAGTGTTCTTAACAACAGTAAGAAAACTTCAAGTATTGCAAGTATTCTTACTCAAGTATTATTTTAAACTTGCTAGTGCCATCCACACTCTGGGCCAGCAGACCTTCGCACAAGAGTGCAGTTCTGTCACTTTCTTTTACTGCTGTGGAAGGAAAAATAGCACCTAAAGTTTCCTCACACTGTGAAAAGCACTTAAAAAAATTTTTTTTTAAAAAATTGACTGTTTCACTGGAACAAGAATAAAAATAAAGCAAAGGATGTAATGAAAGCCAATACAGTGTGAGGGAAAAGATGACAAAACCACAAAAAAAGTTCATCTGAGGCTAAGACTGATAGGCAGGGCTCGTGACTGCTTCCTCATGCTCTTCATCCTGTTGAAATCTGGTAGATGCCTTCCCCTTACAGTGGTCATCATGCCCGCATTCTCTCCCATCAAGGTATCCAGCACCCAGCTTTGCTGGAGCACTAAGGGAGGTTTCCAGAGTGTTCTTCCTCTTGCTTTGGGAACTGATCTCCTCAGTGTCACATACGGCGCTGCTTAATTTCAAGACACAACAACCAAAGCTATTTTCACCTTTTTGAGACTACTGGATTTGTTAAGACATGTGCCCACCACTAGGTCTGACTAGCCTCTGCTGCCCCAGAGCAGAGTCATCTCAGCCACAAGTCAAACTGAGCTGACCTATAATCTTGCAGACAAAAAGAGGAAAAGGTAAAGCCACAAAATGAACTGTCCAGGTAAATGGTAGGCATGAGAAATGTGATGTAACTAAGCTGCATCTTAAGTAAACAACGTGTCCAAGCCCAAGGTCATTGTCCCTTTTATGAAGAACTTCCTTTCTTCAGCAAGAGAACAGAAGGGAACTCAGGAACTACACAGATTTATGCTTTATTCCTCTTATCCAACCGACAATTGAGAGAGCTTGGTTGTTCTTTTCCATCCAACCAAGAAGAAAGTCTTTGGCAGGGGAGGCTGTTCCTTAAATTAACCAAGGATCTTTTAATCTCTGCAGAAAAACTGTCTCCCTAACTTCCAAAACTGGGCAGCTGAAAGGTCATTTTCAATCTGGTCTTCAAAACTAATGAGCAATGCTGGTGCGTTGTTTAGTATACAACTGAATAGCCAACCCCATGACTTCCAAAGACAGAAAGATACTCCTGTCTTCACAGAAACCATTCCAGACAAGATGCAAGTATACACTTTTAATACTATTGCTTAATGCAAAGCATTCTGCTTGACAGACTACCTTTTCTACCAAAAATCACTGACCCTAATTGAATGCAGTTTCCACAGTTTATTTCATCTAGTCTACTTTAATACCACCAGTTATTTCCTCCTTTAACTTAAAAATGCATAGGAGTAACGTGAAGAGACATCCACCTACCATGAAAAGGGCTTCATAGTTTTCAATCATCTTTTGTACAACAGCTATGATAGCAGTACTCTCTTCAGCTCGAGCTGAGCTCTGAACAGAGAATTCTTTGTCTGTAGATTTCTGCTTATGCAACAAGTTAGGGCCAAAGATGGTAGCCAGGTTCAGTGATGTCATTTTGTTCCCAGTAACCTAGAAAACAAAATATAAACGAGGTGGGGTCTCCCAGCATCTAATGTATAAAGAAATGCATATACACACATCTATACACACACATCCACACCCACACACATCTCCTGATTTGGTAGATGCTTCATTTATTGAATGCTAGTCAAATAAAAAATGAATAATTTTTAGAGATATTGAAACACCTTGTTTGAACATCTCTGCAACAAGCACTGTGGATTTTCTGGATATATTTTCACAAGGACTGGAGGAGTAGAAGGTGGAAGTGCTGCCTGCCTTTATTCCCTAGAAGATCAGCAGCAGCATACTTCTTCCGAACTCATGGAAACCTCTCTCCTACTTCAGCACCTCAGCAAATTACTGTCTCTTAGGACCAAATACTGCAAACTATTAGCTTTCTCAAATAGCACTCATGATTTGAAACAGATACAGTGAGAAAAACCACACTTTTTCATGTTTAAACAGTTTAGACAGTTAAGGAGCAAGCTTATTATTTTTATTAGTATTTTCCTGTCTTTTTGATTGTTTCCTAGAACATGCCAAATGTTTACTTGTTAGGTGGACTTTTTTATTATTTCCTTCTTTCCTACTTTTGTAACTCTGCGCTCAAAGAAGCAATAGTAACCTGATTTTGGAGAAAGCAGAAGGCCAGGAATACATGCTAGACTAGACACAAATTATATGAAAAACATGTCATATAGGTTATTAAATCAAAATTTTCATTCTCATATCTGTGATTAGACTACTTTTTTCTTGTTCTGTTCTAAAAGAAGCAAAAAGCAAGGGTCATGTGCTTCCCCCTGTGTGCCTCCACTTGGTTGCTATTCTGGGAAAGCAGAAGAAGATGCCAGTAGTTTGACTATATAAGACTGTAAGTGCATTTCAGCTGTTGACCCAGTATTTCTTGCAAGCTTTTTTTAAAGCACAAACAACTATAATGAGAGTTATTTTTCATTCGTTTCAGTTACATTTGAACTAATAATTTTTTAAAAGGAGAGGAAGAGGTACCAAAAATTAATATTTTCAAAGTATTGGACACAAACAAGTACATTTTAGTCTTGGCTGGGCAGCTCAAAGAAACTTGCTTAAATCCCAGTTCATTATCTACAATTTCTCACATATCTTCTGCCTTCTTGACAGCATATTTCAGGTCATTTGGAAGAATCAAGACAATTTTCCCATCCCAGAACTCCGCCACAACTCGCTCTTTCTTCCAGCCCACGTATTTCAGCCCCTTGTTTTAATTTTTGCTTTGTTTGTTTGGTTTTTGGGGTTTTTTGTAGATGTCAAACTTACAACTGTGCACCGACTGCACATAATTTAATTTTTACAGAGTTCAACTAAACAGTATAGAGATGATAGTAAAAAAGCTTTTCCTTTTGTCGGTGGGACCACTGTGTAACCTTGGAAAGCCATCTGCACTAAGTAGGTGCATGGGCAGTCACAACAAACATGTTGGCTCTTAGAGATGTGTTTAGAGACATATCCCAGCACGACTGTGAGTACAGCACACTCCCTAATTTGCGCACCACCGTGCACCCAGGCTGTTTTTCGGGTCATCTGCTTTTTAAACCCTGTCAGAGCACTGAGCCACTAAGGATGCATAGGCACAGGGTGCCTGGAGTGTGCCAAGGGCTGTGCCCAGATCTGCATGTGCAGCCTGCTTGTACAAACAGTGAGCCTTTTCTTAAGGGCAGCCTCCGGGCATCCCTTAAAAAATGTTGTAAGCATATTCATTGGAACTACGTGAATGAGTAATTTTAATTAAGTTAGTCATCTATCTTCATCTTCACGAAAGAAGGGCCTTTGAAAGAAATGGTGAAGAGGGCCTGTGTGCCACAGCTTGGCTGTTTTCTTTCCAGTGACAGCGAACAGTCTGATAAAATACTTTGACTTGCCCTCTACACCTTTACGCACGTAATTATTCATGACTAGCTTAAATAATTGTGAGCAGAATACTGTATTATCTATAAAAGTGATCCAATTGCACATACAAGATGCAACTGTTGGGTCAGATTAATTCTCTTAAGCACAGCATCCTCTACCCCTGCAATAAGATCCTCTTGCGTACATTCCTGAACCACCAGAGGACTCTTTGCAGGACCAGGGGGACCACAGCCTTAGCTGGCTTATACATGTTTTTTAAGCACAGTAAAATTGTTACAGGCTGCTCTTTTTAAATGCTTTCCATCATAGTGGTCTAAGTTTTTTTGTTTTTTTCGTTTGTTTGGGTTTTTTTGTTTGTTTTGTTTTGTTTTTTATCAACTCCTTGTCAAAGACAAACACACTAGCATTTAAAGTGGATTTAAAAGTGAAATAGGCCTTGAAGTCACATACAGCATGTTGGAAGTTATGACTTGAGGCAGAAACGCAGCAAAACTCAGTCTCAGAGTGCCAATTGTTGAAACTAGCTAACTGCAAATGGTGTCCAAAGGTTTTCAGAAGAGTCTTGTAAACAACCTCAGAAGTAGTTTCTGCTGCAGTTCAGAGGACAGAGAAGCACTTCCCACAGCTAAACTGGCAGAATTTTGTCAAGCAGTGACAAAATTTCAGCCCAGTAGTTCAAGCCTTTTCCTGTTAGAAAATGGGAAGCCTGGATTTTCAGATCTTCTCTAGTGTGAACGGTGCAGATGCAGACGTGTGAACGCTCAGTAGGGCCCAGCCACACGGCTATGGGAGTTCTTGTCTCTGTGGGGTGGGTGCACTCCAACCTCTCCACTGAATTTGGTCCAGAATGCAACAGTAAGGAGGCCAGAAGGAAAACAAGCAAAGACGGACCCTGACTCCAACTAGTCCTTAGGCCTGCCAGTTGCAAGGACACAGCTGGTGTTCCTGTCCTTTATTTTTTTACTCTTCACTACCCAGTGCACACAAGGAAGCTAAGGGAACCAAGAAGTAAGCTGCTATGTCTAAAGGTCATGTAAGAAAGCATCAACAGGGAATGGAAAAGAGAATGAAAAAGCATAGTCTTGAATGCCTGACACTTTTCTATGTGAGTATTTTTTCCATAGAATAGGATAGAACAAGTAGGGGGAAAAGGATGAATAACATTAGACATTTTTAACAGCAAGGTCGATTACACTGCGAATCTCCCAAAGGAAGTGGTAGATGCTTTACTGATTAAGTCATATAAAAATTAAACTTTCACAGCACTAAGAACACAGTAAACAACTAAATGCCAAATGTGCAGGCAAGAATATGAAACCTCTCCCATCTTTCAGGGGTATGCCACCATTGTGTTTGCTTCACAGCTTTAAAGATCTCTTTTCAGATCATTAATTAAGCAAGGTCAAAGGACACGAGCGACCAGGACTTACCTCTTGGCCGTCTTTGTCTGTGCTGTCTTCTGCGTGGCCAGCCACTGTGGAGAGGAACTGCAGCAGTCGGTGTAGGGTATCGCAGTTACAGGGAGGTAGAAGATAAATGAGAAGCTGTAAGGTGCTTAGCTGTTCATCTGGCTCTAACACTAAGAGGAGAAAAAAATACCTTCTAAGAAAATCACTCCAACTAACCTGAAAGCAGAACAAACACACTGTTCCCAGTCCAAATGGATGTGTGAGAATAGCTTTCTTTAAGGATCACTTCCTTTATAATGGCAGCAGAAGAAGAGAAAACTCCAAGGAAATATCAAAACTGTAACAAATACTGTTATGGGATTTTTGCCTTGGTTGGCCAGCATTTTTGCTCACAGATTCATAGGATCTTTTCCCAGCCTCTAAGAAAGCAAAATCCATGTTGCCCACTCCATCACTGTCACTGGACACAAAAAATCTGCTTAATTTTCTAATTACTCTATTCATTTAGGTATAGCTACTGATATATACATGACACTGTTGAGAAGCATTCCAGTCAGGTTTATGCTTTAGCAATCTTAAATGGGTTTTCTTACAATTTCACATCTTGCTGAGGTACTGGTAAACAGGAAAAGCAAATAGACATATAAAGGGACTTTCTGCAACC
The DNA here is from genome assembly GCA_013399365.1 of Pampusana beccarii. Lineage (NCBI taxonomy): Eukaryota > Metazoa > Chordata > Aves > Columbiformes > Columbidae > Pampusana > Pampusana beccarii. Next base: position 895,246 of record VWYH01003124.1, on the reverse strand, counting down.
ACCATCACTTTAACCATCTAAAACATAAAAGTAGCCAGTGACTAAGATGGGACAGAAGTAGGTTCTCAGACGTGAGGGCTAGAAAGGATAAGAGCACATACCAGGCAGCAGTTTTACACTTGAAGGGTCCAACTTTACTCCTTCCCAAATCTGTGAGAGTCTGCACTCAGGTCTTAGGGAACACATTTAGGAGTACTTAATATGATGGCTTTCAGGAGCATTAACTATGATGAAATCTCAACTTTTGAAACTAGGTTTTTGAAGTCAGACTGGACTTTTGGTCAGTGAACAGCTCTAAAAATTAAGAGCATTAATAGTGCTACGATAGCAGGATTCAAACGGGAGTCCGTCATCTGCTACTGCTGAACCAACAGCAGGGTCGGGATTTAATAGATAACGTGAATCACATCCTATCTACAAATGCAAAAATAGGTATAATAAGTGAAATCTTTGTTCTAGTTTTCTGGGCTATACTTACACAGTAAGAAAACCAAGGAAAGACTTCAGCAAATACTATACAAATATTTGGAGCATATCAAGGCTAGAGTATTAAATGCTCAGAAAAGAAAATATGGTTAGTAAAGATCAAATTCGAACAGGTAAGCTTTTGAAAAATTGGTAAATCAAGATGCTGTAGAACTCACAGAGAGTGTTGATGAAAGGTGTATAAAGTTCTCTGGTGAGAAGCGGGTCAGGCATGTCACGCAGAAATTCCTTTAACAAAGCAGCAACGTCATGAATGCTGTGCTCTTCATCTAATACAACGTCTATGCCCCGGTCAAACTCTTCACGTAACTGAAAAAGATCATGACACAAAACCACAGTCACTTATTGTCCCAGTTGGTGCGTCCCAACACAGAAAATACTTTAAGATATAGGTTTACTCATTTTCACTTTCCAGATTGGACATGACTACTTTTTGGCAAGGTCAAAGATATAATTCATGTCTAATTGCTAATTATTCCATGATACATAATTTAAGGTTTGTACCAGACTGTAATAAAATACAATTCTTTCTTTCCAGGCACTCTTTTACGAAAAAATGTGCCTAAGTAAATACAATTTTTGCAGAAATGCAAGATTAATATCAAAGGGAGAATCAGAAAAACTGCAAGAATGGATTTCTTATACCACCTTACTGCATTATTTGTAGATTTTAGGACCAGAAAGGCTAAAATTGCATTTCATAACATTTACGTTTTCGTACAAAAACATTAATAATAAGAGAATGCCAATATCCTCTAAACTCAAGGCTGTATTTAAGGCTGTATTTAAGCACAAGCAGTAAGCAGACAGGTTCACTAAAACTTCATAGCATTTGTCCACACATATCTTGTTTTGTCTTCCTAATTTAGTTGTATTTACTAAGTGATCATTATTAGGGAGTTAAGAAACAGCAAACTAATACCATTATGAGGTATTGCTATTTTATCCCAGCTACAGTCCCTACATAACTTCTGTATAATTCAAACGCATCACACCTCCCCGAAGCAGAAGAAATCCCTCTCCCACATCCAATACTCATTATGTAAAGATAAAAGCCTGCCTTTCTTGAGAGATTTCCCAGCATCAAGAGCAGAATACTTTCTTCAGGCTGAAAGCTCCACCTTCTACTCTCTTTTCACATTTTGAAAATAGTCAAGATATCTTAAAACTATTTCCTAGGAAAATTTTGTTTCTTTGCTAGTATTATGACATATCATGGTCTCACATATATCTTCTCAGAGAGTAATTATACCTAAATCTTACTAAACAAGAGGAAATTTGAGGTATCAGCTTTCTTCACCAGGATTACTACAAACATATCGAAAAGAAGAAAGAAGGTAAGTCACAAGCAAACTATGTGTCTGTGATAATTTGTGGCATATCTTTATCACAGGCAGATCTATCTTGAGTGTGTATAGTGTGGAAGAATGTAGAAAATCCCATATCTTCAGTTGTAATTGTGCTTTCATAACAGGTGTGAAAGATATTGTATAAAAACTACAGCCTCCTTTCTAAATATTGACTACTTTTAACATTCTTAATATCTGTCATTACTAATAATGAATGAGTATGCTATGAAGACCAGAATTGGTTCTTTATCTAGTATTATGCTTCCGCCTGCTGACTTCTGGTCAAAGATTTTCCAGTGCTAACTTGGGGAATTCATTCCCAGCTCAGTTCTGCTTTTCAAACTGGTGGCAGATGTGGAACATCCCTGTGGAACACCATAAATTACCTCTATCCAGAAGATTTTTTTTTCTACACTTACTGCCCAAAAGCAAATGAGGAAACAGATTAGCACTGCATCAGGAATTCAGACTTCCCAAATAACTGTCTAAATCACAAACTGCTGTTAGTCTTCTGATCTGATGTCCTGTGAGTCCTACAGAGATGTCCTAATTAGCACAATATCAGATAATCACTGGTGAAACATGGCCACATTTCAGGCCCAGGTATCATGGCTGTTAAAAACTCTATCTTTCTAAGTTTAAGCTATAGTTCTCTCAGGCTTCATTCACAGGGAATACTTTCAGACTTTTGGAAAATACACCTGGTGACCTGCAGCATCGACTGGAGCTCAAGGCATGAGAGCTGAGGACATCCATGCTGGGAGAGGGGATGGGAGAGCAGAGCTCTAGCCGTGTCACCCTTCAAACCTCAGAGTCTGGCAGATGCTTCACCTCCAGAGCTGCCCCCACATCACCAAGCCTAGGACAGAGGGCTGCCCACCCTAAGCTCAGCAACAATGCTCTGTTTAAGTATCTGTAGAGTTTCTGGGCACGAGCTGGTACCTGGCATCCCGATATACCAGACCTACCACCTTGAGTCAACATTAGCTCAGGAATCTGTCCTACACCCCACTGAATGTGAAGGAGGTGGTTTGTGATACACGGATTTGTTCTAGATTTTCCCTTCCTGCTCACCAAACAAAAACCCTGCTGGAACATGCATTTACTTACATATTTATTACACCAAACTGCAGTCAAAATAGGGCATGTTCTAACAGGGGCAGGAAGAGAAACAAAACTATGCCTACTTTCTACATGAGAAAAACTAACAAACAGCTGCAAAAGCACACCAAAATCCGAGTACTGGGTTTGGCTCTCCATGGTTCAGAAAATGAGTGGAATTTTAATTGAATCCAGACTTTCCCATGTGTTCATGTTGACAGCATTCGTTATTGTAATTGCAAGGGCCAAGCTGATGCTTCCATGTTGTTTAATGAAATATATTAGTTCACCTAATTCAATAAATTAGTCCATGTAACAGAATACATAAACACCCCAATCTCTTGCTTTCCTCAGCGTTTGAAAACACACTAAAAGAAAAACTGGTGAAAGCCACTGATGTTTGAAGTAAGGCTTAGTTTACAAGTAAATGATACAAACCCTCTGCTTTTCCCCTAGAGGCATGATGCAATTGTACTCACCTCAGAATGATAACGCATGTTTTGACACTGAAGCTTGTAATGCAAATGAGAAGCAACTTACTATTCAATACTTTATCTAGTTCAGTGTTGATGTAACAAGTGCCTCTGTAGAACATGAATGTTTTTAGCTTTGTGTTACACCAGCCACTCAGCAACAGAAACTGCTGCAGGAGTAGTTACATTTATACAGTCTTAAAATGACATTTGGCCCTTTGAAGGCAACTGTGAGGCTGATGTGGCCCCCAGTGAAAATGAGTTTGACACCCCTGTGCTAGAGAATAAGCCACAAATCAGTAGGTTATACTGTCCTGCCAGCAAGGATTAAGTTTAGCTATTCAAGGTAACTTTCCATAGCACTAAACATTATACTGTGCAGTTTTTGCAACAAAGAACTATTATTTCTGGGATTCCCTTTCTAAGCATCATGCAAATATTAAGCACTATTCTCTACTGCTCTAATTCAACCTCTACTCCCAGCTTCTGGGAATAACAAAGAACTATCTAGGGCTGAGGAAACATCCACTACTGTGTCTCTGGAACCCACTGTACACTGTCTGTGCTTTCTCAACATTTGGCTGAGACTAGGACTTGGATAGGTCTGCTCTGACTTTCAAGTTTAACAGAGGTAAAATGTGATATTTGGGAGCAACAATGTGAGGGTCAAAGAGATTGTTCTGTATTTATGTATTTTCTCATACTGTGAGTTTTCCAAAAAAGATTTACAGTTTGGGTTTGCTTTAGGAACTTCAGCTGTTTCTGAAATGAAACTAGCAGCCAAGATTTTCTTTTTCCCTACAGTGTAACCTTCGGAAAATTTCATCACTGTTGTCTATTTTGATCTCCAACCCTGTACTACTTCTGCAGAGCAAAACATACAGAGACTGCTAACCTGATGAGAACCTGACAAGGATTTTACCAGATGCAAAAGATGACTGGAAATAGCCTGTTATGAGCCATCAAAAAACCAATAAAGTCCCTGACCCAGAAAGCCTGTATTTTACCAGGTGATGGATGGGGAGGAAATCACTTAACGGAAAGAAATCAGGTTTGTTTGTATCATAGCTGATGAGGGAAAAGCATATCCATATCCACTCACCTGTCTTACTCTCTTTTTTGAGCTTCCAACTCTGAATATTCCTACTGTCTGGAGACCTGCAAGTGTAGCATATCAGATAGTTGTTTTATTGTTTAATTTTCTGCTGAAAATTGCATTGAATCGAAGCAATCTGGGCTATGCGTATACTTGAAAGAATGAAAAAAATCGCAACGTATTTCTCTACAAACTTGTACTTACCACGCTGAGGCAAAACTCAGTTGTCTTGGATTAAGAAGTCATCCACTGTAGTTTTTAAGGACCTCACATCATCTACCTGCAAAACGGCATCTCTGTGACATTTCTTGTGATGCCATCTTGGCAGTGCCCCTGCTACTCCGTGAGGGACAGAGATAAGCAGAGAGTGAGGAACTGCTCAGCACTTCAAGGTGGCACTGCCAGGACTGACATCAAAGGAAACAGGCAATAAAATAGCGAAATACTTGGACACTGAGCTGTGTCTTCGGGTACAGGAAGAAGCTGGTGTTTGGGGTTACCTGCTGGCTCTATAGTGCCTGTCAAGACAAAGCTGAGAGTTTCCTTCAAAGGGACATGAGTAGAGCAGTCAGGTGAATTACGAGAGGGAAAAACTCTACCTTGGAGCTGTGGGCAGTTTATAGCATAAGAACAGATATTACATAAAGGGAAAGCAATAAAGAAGTACTGTTGTACTTCAGGCAAAGTGCAGAAGGTCTGCTTCTTGTGTCATTTAGACTTAAAAGTGATTCGGAAATGTGTGTTGCCTGTAATTCCACTAGAAATCAGTTTAAACCTTCTTCTAGCCTTGTAGATACTACCAGAATATCAAACAAACACTAATGTGGTTGTTGAATGAATATACTTTGCTGAGTAACAGAAACCGAAAAATCTGAGAGTAAATGTCACCTTAGAGATGACACAGTCTTTTGCAACGAGAATGTGAGTGCAAACCTGAGAGACTTAAGCAGCTGTGTACATAATATCATTTTACACAGACATTATTTGGAAAAAGGATGGAATTATCTATAAGCTTTGAAAAGTTCATAGTCTAACAAAAGCTACTCTGCAACATTCATTTTCTCTACTGACATACAAGAGATGATCTTTAAGGTCTCTACCAACCCAAACCATTCTACGATTGTGTGTAAAATAACCTTGCAAAACAAACGCCTTTTGACAGCCATAAGGCTACACTTGCTTGCTAGAGATGTGTAGCTTTGCAGTGGTGATTACAGTTGCAGATTTGCACCACAGAAATTCAGACGGGACTCTGCCTTTTAGTTTTTAGTCTCAACATGACACCGCTCTTCAAATATTCTTCTATCTTTGGTTAACAGAAAATAACATTGGTGGAACAACACTCAGCAAACCCAAGAACATTGGCAGGTAATAATCTGAGACAGAGACACTCATATTGGGCAAAAGCTAGAGGTTACCGGTTCCTGCACAAACATATGCTATTTGTTTTACACTGTAGGTCAGCAAGAAGTCAGGCCTCTACAACTCTGGGACACAATCCCAGGGAAAACAGGGAAGATGAACAAGGCCAGGGGTTTTTATGGCTGAAAGCAACAATTTTTTGTCATATAATGTTCAAAATGATCATTTAAAGCATTGGTGAGAAACTCCTAGGTGATATGCTGTTGAAAGATTGGCCTAAAGGAGTTATGCAATACAGGCAAGTATTTTCAGAATCAGAAACTCTATTAACCCTAAAGCCAAGGAGCAAACAGTAGTGCCCATCTTCTGCAGTCTTTAATTTTGTCAAAGTCCACCTGTCTTGATGACTGTTTTGTGGGTGGTGGATTAAAATGAAATTATCTCAGATCATTGTGTTGTGGTGGTATTACAGTGCACTCTTAGAAAATGCACAAAAAATCATACATTTTATTTAAAAGAAAACTTTAATATAAAGCAGATATTTTAGTAAAGAATGTTGTATAGCAAAGAATCTTTGTTATGACAGTGGGTTAAGTTGATTAAAAAAATTATCACAGATGTTCAAGTGACATAAAATCACAGTATCCAGAGGATACTCAGCTGGATGGCTTTTCTTGCCTGACTCAGACACTTTTATATTCTTCAAACTCAGCGTGCTTGCTTAAAGGGATGGAAGTCATTCATCTCAAATTTAATTATCCCCACACTCATTTGTCAGCCATGGTATCTAATCTCTGTAAAACCCTAACAAGGATTCTCTTTCATAGTTTTCCTCTACATCTTTGTAAGCAACATGGTGTCCAAATACATATTGTAAAAGCTTACCATTGTTGTTTAAACTGCAGTCCCTCAGCTGCAAAAAGCCTTTCATTCAGAGTCAGTAAATGATTTCTTTCTGGTCAAATTAGGCATCAAATGAATAATTTGGTGTTGCAGTCATCATTACTTAATGGTTTGTTTATTATCTGGCCATGTGATAACTCCCTCTTGCTGTGGCCAAGTTACTCCAAATCTCATTAAAAATCCTTACAAGACTAAGATACATTAGGAGAGCTGTTGAACAAAAATCGTGATTAACTATTGTTTCTGCATTACATAAAGCTGGTGGGAGGTTTGTGTCTGAACCATCAAGAAGACATGAGAAGAATATTGGCAGGAGTTTAGAATTCCCTTCAGAGAGAGCAGGTCTGAGCCTGAGGCTGGTCAGGAGGACTCAGGCCAGGGACAAAATGAGTAGGCAGCCTGCAAGCTTCGTAATTAACAGGAAAAAGCTTCTTGGAGATTAATAAAATTTAGCATGGGATTTTTTTTCTTCCTCTGAGCCTCTGCCTTCAAATGCTGTTTCTAGCTAAGTCTTGCACTGTAGTATAAAGAGTTAGTTAGCTCTTACACCTTAAGATCCACTGGTTGTGAAGAGTGACTCCAGGCTGACTGGCACATTTCAGACTTTCATTCTCAAGGCATGGGTAAACCCTTGGGGTGTGGAGAGCTGTTCCTGAGGAGCTGAGCACTCCAGTATGAGTTGAATGACCTCCAAGAAATGTCTCTTCCCCCATGCTGTATGGGCCAGTTTGCAAGCTTCTAGGATCGATCCTCAGTTTGGGAAGACATAATTTAACTAATTGTTGTGAGACAGTATCTTTAGCAAGAGGCAAAACAGGAGGGAAAGCATCTTGACTTTCAAAGCTGTCCTTGCAATTTGAAGCATATGTTTGCTTCTCAAAATACACATTTATTTATATTATAGTAAAAATATATCTACCACTCCCGGGAAAACAAAATATTCTTACCATGCTTTTCCAAGTGCTGGCAGCAGCTATCTACAAGCCGGGGAACCTGCCTGTAAATAGGGTTCAGGCTTAGTTTCTTATCTCTTGCCTTTTCTTTCTTGCTCTGGGCTTCTGCTGGCAAAGAGAGCTGGAGAGCCTCTAACAATCGTGACTGATTGTCATCAAGATCTGTAATAGAGTCCACAGACATCGCGCCCTGTAAAATACACAGATACGAACAATTAGTACAGCTGGAGAAACCTAAAAGCCACAGGACCTTTCCTAACAGCCTACCTGCATTTTAAACAAATATAAAAATACAATTTTCTGCAGTTTTTGTAAATGAATGAAGTTATAATACCAGTGTAATAGGTGGGAAAATAACAATGGTAGCAATGCTATTATTACCATACTACAAGGAAGAGAAATTAGATACTGAAAAAACTAAATACTTCCCACTCACTGTGTACAATTTTATTGTTATGAGACTGCACATACTGCAGGACAAGGATGAATCACGGTCTGTGTGTCCACCTCAGCAGTACAATATTTATGTGCATGGAGATACATGCACACTTTAAAACCTGACTCCCTGGTTCTTCTGCAGTTTGGGCCATTGTGTCAGTGAAAATGACGCAAATAGATTTGCAACCATACACCACATACAGTTAGCTAATATCACAAATACATACAACGGAAGAGATAATAACCCCACATTATCACAAAGACACAGCAGGGAAGTAGAGGGGTAATATTTTTTAGATAATTCCACTTAAATTACCTTAGTATTTTAAAATAATTAAAATTCCAAGGAAAGCTTTAAAAAACTATGTTTGGATTACAGCAAGGCACAGAGGTTCAAGCAGTCTGTAAAGCATAAGGCAGCACAACCAGCAGGATGTTTATGGAATGTTCCAATGTTCACACTTGAAAAATAAGATTATTTTTTTTAAACCAGAAGATTACTGTCACTTTAAAATAACCATTTCCCTCAGTTGTTATTAAACCTACCAAGCAAAAACATTTTGGGGGATATCTAGGCTTACAAATAATAGTAAAGCAAAAATAAAAAGATCAGGTTTAATTGTCATTAAAAATAACTACTGCAAATTATTTTCTTTCTTTCTTTCTGAAACAAAGGATATAATTTACCATAACATAAAATGTACTGTACCGGGATCCAGCATGTCATCCTAAGAAATAATGAAGAAAATGTAAATTCCCATTCAAAACTTCTATGATAAGTCGAATTTCTTAAAAGCATGCTGTTCCGCTGACAGGTATCATAGACTGCTGATGAGATGACTACGTCTATTAAATGAGAACTGTAAAACTGCTAGGGAATTTCAAGCTCTAGAAGTATTGTCTTCCATCAGCCCAGACAACTGAACTTTGCCATGATTTCTAACTCATAGGCAACTTATACAACATCCACTGAGATTCCAAATGAATTTAAATTTTTTTAGTTAGTAATATCCCTTTTTAAAAAAAATAAAAGCATCTAACTTATCAAGTGTAGTTCTGTTTCTTGTAACTCATGGAAGACATAAATAAAACACAGCGATTTTTTTAGACTTTTTTTTTTTGGACCCGCATCTCTAAACAATTACTGGTCCTTTTAGAATGCAACTTTGACCTTGATTTCTGATCTCTATCAGAAAGGCACCTGTTTGATTCCCTTTACCATTTCCTACCAACAAAATACCCCAAACCAAAGAAGAATCTCTGGCTATGATCCATGTGTGTAAAATTCAAACAGAACATTTTTTCTACTTTGTTTTTAAGAATTTGGGGTTTCACACATCAAAATTAGCTGACGGAGACTGAAAATTCTAACACCGTCCTCACTACTTCCAAGCAGCTCCTCTATGACAGGTGCCCTCCTTTATATTCTGCCTTTACTGGTCCTGCCCTGTCTGCAAAGCATCCTCACGTCATGAACCATTATTATCACAGAGTCACTTAAGTCGGATTCAAATCCCTAAAATAGATGTAAATACAGTCAGTTCACCGTTATCCTTGGGCATTTTATCAAAGTTGTGGATTAACTGGGGCACAGAGCTGGCTTTAGGAAGAGTGACCTTGAGTTCAGTGGCTGAAGTATGGCACTGCTTGGCAACAACAAGTCCAGGCCAGCTCTGATATTAAATGTCAAAGTGCACAGGAAAACACTACCAACATACTCCACGCATCCAGCTCTAACTCAGCCAGACCTACTAGTTTGGGCCCAGCCAGACCACTACGACTGCTGAGGGGCGATGCAGGAGATCATGCACATTGCTGACCACTACTCCAGGACTATTAACACAGACTCAGTGCTACTTGGACTGCAATGTCCATCAACCAAAGAAAAAAAATCACATTCCATCTATGAGGCATTACCTTTGCATATAATGCACTAGCCTCTGCTCCACCACGACAAGCTCAAAATCTAAATAAACTGGGCAAGTCTTAAGCTAAGCACACAGAAACATGAAGGAAAGTGGAGATTAAAGAGGAGATGGAAAAAGTAAAAAGAAAATTAAGGCCAGAGGGAAAGGTATAAAATGAAGGTCAGATGAAGCTTTTCTTTACTTTTTGAGGGTTATAGAAAGCTTTTCACTTTCAAAAAGATGTGCAATATTACAGAGGATACATGCGATCAAGTACTGTCCATGGCAGATCCATTTTTACTCCATATATTATGCTGTTTGAGTAGTAAAGCAGTATGACTGAGCTCCTGAAACTTGAATAAGTTTTGGCTGCATAATACATATTAAAATAATATATTAGCAGAGAGTTATAATATTCTTTATATTAAGCACACAGAAAGTGCCTTGTTGGATGACCAGGGCTTCAACTCCCAACTTCTGGGCAAAAATCTTCCACAGAAAATGCAGCAACAGCGGATTCTGTCTAGCTCTTGGAGGAAAGATAAACCACAGCACTCATACCATGAGCTCTGCAGCCAGTATTACCTTATATCCTTTATTGAAAGCCTGAGCTGAGCATTTGAAGACTCACTGGAATACACAGAAGTGAACTACACACTTGCAAAGAAGTGAATGTCACAGTGATAAACAATCCCTCCAATATAAGTTTAAAAGGACCGCACTCCAGGTGTCTGTGCAGCACTTGTGTGAGGAGCTGGTTGAATCAGCTGCACGTACTAATGATTTTTTTTTTTTTTAAGCATTTGCCTTAATATAGTTGAAAATAAACACTGCAACACTGCCCAAGAGATAAAACATAAGTGCAGACTTCCTTACCATCCCCTAAAAAACCTCAGGAGAGTAGACTTAAGTACACAAAAGGATAAAGGCCAAAGACAGACAAGATATGGGACATGAGTTGATATTGTTAAATAATTGACAATTCATGAAATACATTACTTGATAACAGAAAAAATGCCAACTCCCTCCACGTTAGTCTACTCTTACTTCTCTGTAGGTGAACCATGTGCTACTGCATCCTCTTGGTTATGGACTAAAGGCTCAAATTCAACACCCTGAAAGCTGCAATCCCGGTATTAACAAAAAAAGAAACAAAACCAAAACCAAACACAAACCAAACAAGCAAAATCCCCATAGGCTTCTAGCAATTTGGTCCTGAGGGAGCTCTATCCCTTGGATGTAACAAAGGATCCAGGCTCCTTCTGCTTGCTGGCTGGTCAAATGCACGTCAGAGATCTGACCACATTTGGTGAAATGAGCAGCAGATGACCCATACTGGTCACATGAATTTTCTTTCCCTCATATGAAAACAGGTTCTGAAGCCAATGAGTGTACATGGCAAATTTCTATTTTTTGTCACTGCCTGTGCCAAATTCTGAACAAGCTGGCAGGTTTCCCTTCACACTTATATTCCAGTGTACTTTGCACTTTCATGTGAACACAACTGCCTGTTTATATGGTCTGGACAGGCCAATAGATGCGCATTATGCATATACAAGAACGCAAACATCTTCAAATATCATGCACTCAGCTATTTGCAGACACAATGTAGGTTCTTCAAGCTTCAGCTGACAGCTAGACAGAAAGAAGGCAGGTCACAGGGCTCTTCGGTCTTCTTTTAATTTGCAATTTACTCCAGTTCTGCAACAACACCATTGCTTGAAGAGCCTTACACAGCAATTATCCGAAGTAGGTTTTATCGTAGGGATGAAAGAGGGTGAGGATCCTAAGAAAATATTTTCTTGTCCAGGGTCTGTTCTTGTACCCCAAATTATTTTTCAGATTACTTAACAGAGCTTTTTATCGAAAGTATTTTCTTATGCATTTTTGCTCCCTCCATTGTGAAGGAAATTAAAAAGCAGTAATTTTAAAACGTCTATCCCATGGCAACAAAACAAACAAAAAAATCTGCTTCTGTTACTACCTGTAGTACTGGAAAACTAGAAAGCCCAGAGTGTAAAATTTTCTTAGAAGAAACAGAAACCTGCAAACAAATGGTCTACCAGATACCTATTTCATATGCAGGATTAACAATCAATCCAAACCACCTCACTGTGTTCTGCTGTCAAAGGCATCTGTGTAGCCTGTATGCAGAAATGTCCTTCAAAGAACCTGGTGCAGATTTGCTCTGACAACTTTTTACTTACCACCAAGGACATGATCAGAATTAGGACACGAGGATTTTTATTAATATTAGGATAGGGATTAAGAGTCAGATTTATTTCCAAGTTTGTGGAGCTAGATTAACGTAAGCATACATGTAAATATCAATCACATCAGTTTAATCTTCCCCAACTGGAAAAATTATGTTGAAGATGGGTTCAGTTTGTTAAAACTAAAGGAGATAGATAAAGGGAGCGAACAGGAAGACTTCTACATAATCAGTCTGCCACTTTGTGATCTGTAACAGACTAGCACAGTCCATATGATTTTTCCAGCACCAGAGAAAGATTTCCACTACAGCTAGAATTTTCTGGTATCGACCAAGCTGGCTTCCACCTGAAAAAAAAATCACTGTTTGAACATGACAGTGGAAATATTCCACAATCCACAGATAGAGGAGGGTTTTTTCCTGCTCTAGCTAGACCCTCTGGACCTACTGGCACACAATCACACCCTGATGGGTCTACTTACGCGCCTCCTTGCTCGTGGCGCTGGCTCAGGTGTGTTAGGAGAAGTGGATTCGTTTGGTGTTTCTGAGGTTGAGCTAAGAGATGAGTTACTGCTTGAAAGTTCTTTGTTCTGCCTTTTAGTTCCGAATGGCAAGAGAAAGGCCACAAAATCTGAAACGTCTTTTTGCTCTTCTCTCTGAGAGTCTTGCTTGAGCTTGTAGGCCCGGTCATTAGCGATCACTTGGGACAAGGGCATTCCAAAAGCCTGGGGAATAAATTCTGCAACAACAACAACAACAAAAATAGTATTTACCGAACATCTGATATTTATTTAGTGCAAAAAGAATCAAGTATTAAGCTGTTAAAAAGAAAAACAATCCGAAGTCCATTTAAATACATAATAATTCCAATGAGGTACTGGATTGCATAATAACAACAACATTCAAACAATAAAATAATAGTGGAGACATGCCAGGTAACTGTAGCCCATGGTATCTGAATCCTGTTTCCAGTTGGATCAGGCAAGATACACCACACAGAATCTTGGAAAATCACTTGGGAGCAGATCTAATTAAGATCTTCACTTCCATTGAAAGCAACTGGAAGTCAGGCACCTTTGGCTACATCTTGAAGCTGCAGAGAGCCATTAGAGGCTCTGGTAACCTAATCCTCAGAGTGAGGGGCCTGGCTGGACCGTGCCACAGCTCTCCCATGTTGCAGACCCCTTCACCCAGTTTCTTTCTCACAAACGCTGCAGGGCACCAAAAGTCAAGGAGAACAGGCACGTGCACGGATCTCATTAAAGGTCAGGAGGGTAGGAACCCACCTGCACAGGGTGCTTGTAAGTGCATCCACTATTCAGCCAAAACCTTCAAGGATACGGTTTTAAATATATAGAAGAAATATACTGCTTTAACTTACCAGTAAGATTAAACCAGTTTAATAGTAGCATATCAGTATAAAGGTCCTTGTAACAGTACAAAAATATACATGGGCACATGGAAATACAGAAGAATATAGGCTTCTCTCAACTAACAAAAAGAACATAATCCCATTCCACATCAATATAACTGTAATGTACAAAACAAGCATATACTTCAGGTCTCAAAGTAAAATGCTCAAATGTTTTACAAAACAGAAAAATGCTCTACAGTGAATCAACCAATGGCAACTAACATTGAAATTCTCCTCATTAAGTTTCAACTCAATACCTGTCTGAGATTAATAGAACCATTGGGCCAGACTGACAACTAGAACTGTTTTGTGCTCAAATGGAATGAAAAAACAGCTGTTGACTCTATTCATCTAGGTTCCAGCTTCAGACCTGCCCACATCAAGAATAAATAAAGCACCAGAGATCAAAAGCAACATGCTGGGTGGTTTTTTGTTTGTTTTGGTGGGTTTTTGTTTGGTTGTTTGTTTGTTTGTTTTTAAGTATGAAAAAAGGAACAACGAGGAAAAAAGCAAACACAAAATCCTTATATACTGTCCTCTTTCACCACAATCATCTAAATGATTAAAGGCCAAAGTTCCTCCTGAGACTTAAAGTCTGATTATATCTTTGATGACACTTTCAAATTTTATCTAGGCTTACATTAACATTAAGATTAAAGTAAGGCATTGAAGAGTATATTTTATGAATCTTGAATGAGGACACTATTAGCCTGTCATACCAAAGAGACAAGGGCTGTTGTTCTGATTTGGTGAGAAACATTACTGCTCTTTAAAACTATGAAACATTAAGACATCAGCTAACTTTGGTGGCCAGAGAAAACTAAATCAGGAAGCAGAGCCTCACATATCAAACAAGCCTGGAGGTGACCTGTGAGTTGAAAGACATCTAAAACCATCTGCATTTAATTTAGGACAAGAAAGAACATCATCACATGGGTACCAAGCAATGTGGGGATTGCCAGTTCCAGGAGTCCAGAATTAGACCCATTCCTCCTGTACCCAGCAGTGTGTGCCTATAAAATGATGAGAGTATTAATTTTAAAAATTTTTACTGTTCTGAATTATCTTCCCAATGGACATTTAAGACCACAAACTTTGAAACACACATACACAACATGTCTCTCCTTCTGGCTACCTAACTGGGTACTTTGTTATACTTCCAGCATCCCTATTCATCTGTCCTTCCATGACATCTCTTAAGAAAAGTCACAGAGCCAAATGGCATCCTCAATATGAAATATTTCTCTGGTTTTGGCTCACAGCCACTCATGCTTCAAATCGGGATAGGACAGTAGTATGCAGCCTGGTGATGACCAAAAGCATGCTGATGCCATTGATCCTACAGCACTAGGATCAACTGGGACAAAATCAGCAGGAGATGAGATCTCAGCACTGCTTCATGAAAAGAATTTCATTAAAATGACCTGACTTCATCATATAAAGGCTGGTATTTTGAGGTAAGTGTTGCACTTCCTCGAAAATTCTCAGATGTGGGATGGCAGGTTTTTGGTTTTGCTCAATGTGTCTGTGGAGCAGTGAAAAGACACCAAGCCTCTACTCCAGGCTGCTTTGCTGTAGGCCTCCTTCTCAGAGGACATGAACCGCTTCCCCGATTTCTCAATGTCTGGCAGAGATGGGGAACTGGATAAAAACCAACTGGCTGATTTTCAGACTAAATACAGATGGAAGCGATGCTGGCTGGCAGCGGTAATTATATTAAAGAATTGGCAAAACCAGTAACTTTTTGCTCATATGTTGAAATTAAGAGAACTGATTGTACCCTCTGCAGACTGGCTACAGCTTCAAGTTCCCACCAAAACCAGTGTGTGTGCGGTGTGTGTGGGGGTGGTGGTGGTGGTGAGCATGTTTTGCCCACCATTATTCAGAAGTATTAAATCCCAACAGTTTCTTTGTTGGACAAGTAATGTCATGTCCATTAGAGTGAATGCCAGCGCTTTTGACATTTCAGATTCATTGAAAAAAAAGAAAAGTCATGCAAGGTATTTAGCAACCCACTGATGAGGAAGAAAGGGCACTGACTCAGATGTAAGATGTGTAGGTTTGAGGCTCTGGTCTCACAGTCAAGGTGAAAGTACTAACTGCCTATTTTCTGCTGTGGGCTGGGGCTCACCACTGTTGGAGATGTTTCATTTGTATGAAGAAGAAACATTCCTCAGAGCAGGGGCTCCAACCTTGGTCTGTTGTATATATACACCAAGTGAGTCTCAAAACTACCAAGTGAGTTACTCTGTGTAAACCCAACAAAAATTTGATCACTTCGTAAACTAGGAGAATGGGCAGCTTCAAAAGAAATTGTGCAGAAAGCGCGATGTAAAAACGTGAAACTACCTGGCAGACTGGGCAATCAGTGTGGAAATGCAGACTCATCCTTAGCCAGAACAGCAGCATAGAAGGACTTGACTTTTAAACCATTCTGGTTTTTAGTGCTTAGTGACACGGGAGCACAGGAGACAATTTGCTATTCTGGAGAAGTGCGCAATTTCTCTAACCAGAAAGTCCATCTTGCAGCTGAAGAAAGTTTCTTAAAAAAACTTTGAAACTGGTTTGTTCCTAAGTAATCTTCCTGTGATGGTGTATCAGCACCTTCTAATAAAAAGCACCATGCCACAGATAAACTCCCAGCCAGATCAAGTAAGAGTTTCAGTGACCAGAAATCCTTTTCTTTGCTAATCAAATGATGACATCCAGGATATTGACCCACATGGTTAGCTTACTTGGCCTCATGACACCCCATCCAAGTATAGTTTTGAAGACTTCTCTGAAGTTTCAGCTGATGAAAATTGTGGTTTCCATCCCACAAACCATAGCAGTCTATTAAGAATGAGTGAGGTCTATACTCTAGACCCTATTGAGGCTTTCAATGTCAATAAAAAGAACAGCATACAATACAGCAACTTTGGATAGTCTCCTTAGCACTTTTGTTTTCTTAAGTACAGTTTAAGTGCTGGTTTTGAGCTGCTAAAACCTTGTGATCAAGATCTAATGAGGTGCTTATGCTACCTCTCTTTAAATAATAGCAACAGAGTGGGAGACAGCTCAGAGAATATGCTTGAAAAGGGATATTTAAATGGTCTTAACAGGGTCTTTAAGTCAGCCTCCCCAGCTAGCTAGACTGGGTAACTGTTTTGCTAACTGAAATTAATTACTTTGGATCCATAGAGGGAGTGATGGAAGCAAGAAAATAAGGGAAATGGAAACCTAAATACACAATGGCAATTGCAAAACTCCCTCCATCTGAAGGTTCATCAAACCACCGCATTGATTCCAAAACAGTCGAGATAAGACAATGTTCTCACAGCATCAGCTCTGTGGCTGAAACCCCCTTCTCCAGCTACTCAGAGCTCACTGACCCTCAGGGAGTGATACAAGGCCTTTGCAAATACTTATTTTTTTTTCTGTAGGTAGGTGGGGGGTTGGTGGTTTTTGTTTGTTTTGGGGTTTTTTTTGGTTTTTTTTTTTT
>VWYH01003124.1:796565-878059 GCA_013399365.1 Pampusana beccarii | reverse complement strand
TTTGGTTTTTTTTTTTTTGTTTTTTTTTTTTTTTTTTTTTTTTGTTGTTGTTGTTGTTTTTTTTTGGGGGGGGGTGTTTGTTTATGTTTTTCTAATCGAGAGGTTCCTCAGTCCTTTAGTTGACTTTAGTAGAAAATAAGACAAAGTGTTGTTTAAAAGAACCTTTCATATGCTTAAAGAGCATGAGAAACATTATTGAAGTTTTTTTAAAAGTGGGGTGCTGGAAAGGCTTAAGCAAAACGCATTTCTGATAAACTGTAATAAAAACTTCATCTATTCAACTTTCTCCTTCGGCTGTGCCAAGGCACTCTAGCATCTTGACAGGCTGAATTACTGAAGAACAGATGCAAACAGTAAGCATGGCTGGGAAGTAAACATGGCAGACATTTTCAAGAATTTTGAACTAAAGAAAAATCAAACATCTACTGCTGAATCTGCAAATGCCACAGAATTACCAGGAAGGCCTTTTCTCAGAAACTCCAGCATATACAGCAGCTCTGCTAAGGCCCCGCAGACGAACTTGTCAAGTATTTACATTGTTTGTTTGCACCAGCAAAAGGGATGATTCTCAGTTGCTTAACAAATCACGTAACAAGTGATGATTATTTCTGAGCAGGTCTCTCAGTTCACCTGTAGGGCTTACTGGAACCAAGGCAAAATGAAGCTGGTTTACTGATAAAATCTTCTAGGAAAAAATCCTTTCTGGGAGGCTTCTCTCTCAGGAATGCCTGTGTGTACTTTCCAAATAACCACGCTTATGCTGACCCCCATATCACTGGCAGGAGACGGACAAAAGGCTCCACTTCTGCTGCCATCAAAACTAGCAGTAAATTTGTAAGGGAACAGTACCCGGCCACCAGCATGCACAGCATCCTGAGAATTTCTTAATTCCAAGCAGCACTGACATTTTACTGCTCCTCCAGCCTCAGTACAGTTTGTCAGCAGCTAAAGCAAATGTTTGGAGACATATGTAGACAGCACAACTGAGGGTCATGATGGCCACTAATAACAAGGAGGCTGGGTAGACAAAAGCAAAGGCACTGAATGATGAAAGCTAAAAACACTGCTTAAATATCTGGGTGGAGTGCTGCTCTCCTATTTTGTCTGTTTACATCCGGCAAGTTTTGCTATATCCTGATTGGGTGAGTCACTCAGAGATGTAAAAACAATTGAAAAACCACTTGGTTTAGACTATTTCCCTTTTTAATGAGATGGCAACAGATATACCGGTCAAAAAGGACAAAATAAATACATGAATCTTATTTAAAGTGCATAAAATTCTACTTTAGAGCCTTTGTTTGCCTTCAAAAGTATAACAATTCGCTGAAATTCTCACTTAACAGATAAGACAGGTTGATCGACTGATCCACCTAAAGAAAATGTGATGTGAGGACAGTGAAAACTCCACAGATTGACCTGAGTCCTAACATATAAGTGGTTAGATTTCCAAACACTCCTAGAATAAATGACAATTGCGGCCTTTTGGACAGACACTAAGTGGGGTAGGGTAAAGGAGAACAGTCTTGGGCACAAATTGGAGAGAGGTGGTACCTCCCCAGAGAGAACAACTCCAGATGTCTACACCCTAGGGCAGTTCAGTGCATGTTAGCGCTAAAGGAGAAGGGCTGTCAGGCAAGATCCAAGATCAAGGACCCAAGACGTCTCTGCTCTTCCTCAAGAGTTGCTCACACACCAAGACACAACGCTGACTGCACACACTACAAGCTGCGTGCCAGGCTCACACCTCATTTGCTCTGCAGCAGGGCCTCCATCATGCCCCCCGGTCATCAGTATGGTGACCTATCTTCTGCTTCTGTGGCTTCCCATACCAGGCACATCTTGGTGATCTTCAGTTGCAGCCCCCACACAGGATCACACAGTGCTGCATCATCATCAGGAATAACCTCCAGGAGCCTATCTATCTATAACCAGACTTTTCAGGTGGCACGTACTCCAGGCAAGACCAAACAGCATGGCCCTCTCGGATGTTACTTGTCCTGGTATGTGGGGTCTTCCAGGCTGGGATACAGCAAACTAAAAATGTTTGGACTTAATTATATACTCTTCAAACTGCAACTGTGCTTACAGAAGTGACGTTGAAGAAAATGCTGTTTGTGTTAAGGCAGATGTAACTTGTCTGTATAAAGTGTTCTGGAAATCTGCTTCCCTGTTTCTCCTTCAACGTCCTGTGGCTTGATCTTGCTGTTTCCTCCTCACAACGTTGCAGCTGGACTAGTTACCAGGAAANAAAAAAAAAACACAAAAAAGGAAAAAAAAACCAACAAAACAAACCAAACAAAAAAACCACCCCAAAAATAATCCAAACCAAACCAAAACACAACCTCTCAAAATACCATGAAGAGAGAGAAGGAAGGCATTCCTTTTGGCCATGAGGACTAGGGACCTGCCCGGGTGGGTAAGTAAATGATCCGGGTCTTTTGTGTGAGCACACCCACATCCACAGTGCAGAGTGTTTGTTTTGGACTGGTTATAAAACAAATGGTGGAAATGTTCTTTAAAAAAAATAATATGGAACCGACCAGGATAATACTTCCAGCTCACTGTGGGACACACGCTGAGGGAGTTAATGCTGACTTCAGGTGACACAGACACCACTGTTCAGGGAAGGTGGTAGGGCTTGGCCTTGATGTGAGCATGGTGGGCTCACCCTAATGGAGACCGGTAGCATGAGGCCTTGACATTTTTCTTCCCAAAGCCAGCTCGTCACCTGAAAGCTGGGCAGTGATGGCCCTCTTAACTCCTGGAGCTGGGGGAGATGCTGGTGCTGCTGCTTCCCACAGGAACACAGCCCCCTTTCACCAACTGTGCCAGGCTAATGGTCCACATGGCACAACTCAGCACCTTCCCAGTTGCTCATCCTCTCTGCTGTCACGGATTAAGAATCTGCTCAGAGAGTATTCCGTGGGGGAGATGATCTTTAATAACTCAGTAGGGCAGAGAAGAGTACACCAGAAACAACCACCGACAGAAACCCTGAGAAGTAGGGCACCATATGCTACTATCTGAGCTATTCTTGCCTAACATTTGCAGTTGGCACCAAGTAAGTGCCAACATGGCTTTCTCTTCGCTCTACTGACACGGACTGGTTGGGAACCTGACTCCTTCCAATTTCCTGGCCCTTTGTATCCTTACTGACCAACCCAACACCCCTGCCAATATAGACATCCTGAAGGAAGGAGAGAAATACAGATTGTGCTGTTTGAGTAGTACTGGGGTATTTTCCCCTGGGAGGTGCTCCTGTAATATCGTATACATGAAGAAAGCATGTAAGAAATCTCTATAAATGAGAATAAGGTGGTGGAAGATGGAATAAAGAGGATAAAAGCAGAGGTGCAGATGTTTGAAATGCCTTCAGTTAAAAGAAGAGGGGGGGGAAGGGAATTAAAATTAAGGGAATCAGCATAGTGATTTTTAAAAATGCTTGGGTATAGTTAACCAGAAGATATGAGCAATGCTGAAAAACAGGAAGTCGATAAATATATACAAGGATAAATAAGTATAAAGTGCTGACCTTTGCTGTGGGCAACTACTGAGCCCTAAACAGCAAAGTGTACTCAGAAAATCCATCTGAATGAAAACAGAAAGTATATCCCAAAAGTTACTAACACAATAGGGTGTAAATGCTATCATGCAAGGCAGAAGCACCAAAAAACTCCACCCCTGAACACAAATCTAATAGCAGAAAATATATTCTAGTATTTGTAAATGCTCAACCAGTATGGTTTAATTATCAGAAACAGAGGTCAGCTGAAATAAAGCAAGACTATAAGGAAGTTACAAAAGAGTACAAAGCAATGTAAGAAAAAGTATTGTAGGAAAGGTCTTTGGTAACAGAGAATTTAGAGAAATAAAGAGCAACTCCGGGATAAGCATCTCTATGCATGACCACAGGAGGCTATTACATCCCAATGCATGGCACTGCAGAGGCACTGGAGGACCTTGGGAAGCGCAATCGCAAAGATCCACCAGGTTTAGGTGACACAACAAAATCAGGTCTTTGGTGAATTATCAAATAATTTTTTTTATTGCTAAAATCTACTACTGCAAATGTGAGAATAAAAAGATAAAATGTATTTAAACTTTGAAAAGAGCTTTTAAATAAAAACTTTCAAAGAAGACTACTGAAGTCGTGCTACCCATATGGGGGAAAGATAAAAATTTTCAGTGAATCAAAACTTTGTGAGCGACAGAATACAAAAAATTAAAGTGGTTAGCCATTTCCAATGCAGAAAAGCACCCCACAGACCACTATGAAGATCAATATCTGGCAAATGCAGGGAAGGTTCTGCATAGGACTACATTGCTTTGCACTTTCAACTTTATGGAGAACTGTGGGGAAAAAAACCCAACGAAACTAAGCAACATAATGACTAATGACACTGTAGCCAAATGCATTGACAGGAGCAGCACAAGACAGATTTTTTTCCCCAAAGGTGGCTAATAAAAATCATTGAACCTCATCCTCAAAGACTCAATCTGTATGTGGCCTCAGTCTTACATCAAGTAATTCTCAGAACAAATGAAAGATTTGCTACTCACCACCCAACCTGGGAGGCAACTGGATTTATCCAAACAAATGTGTTAGGGAACTTTCAGTTTTAGAAGAATTAATGCAAATATTTTCACAGCTATTTTTAAACCAGTAAAACAATAATCGCATATATGAAGTCATCAACAACAACAACGACAAAAGCAAAAAAAAAAAGCATTTTCTTCCTGGCAAATATTTCGAGTATCCTTGAAGTGGGAATGTTCATTTTTCCAATGCAATTTCAAAGTTCCATCCTTCTACCAAATATTACAAGCAAAAACATCAGAGTAATCAAATAATTTGTTACAAACTTGTGTGTGTCTGTGAAACTGGTGTGGTAATACTGAGTTTGACAATCACTTTTCCAGAACGTTTTTTCCAGGAGCACACACAAAATTAGATGCAGAACGACCTACATGCATAAGACTGTAACTTCAGAGACACTTTTCAGGTCTCAATGTCTAGACTTAGCTCAAATGGCTGCAAATCACAGGTCAAGTCCAGTGGATTAGAACCCAGCCCATAAAGCAGATTAGAATCCAAACAAAAGAGTCCAACTGTATCTGTAAATCCATGTCACATGGAGTCTATTAAAACCCAACAGATCAGTAACACTGAAGCATTTATATATTTTAAACAGCAGCTATTTTCCTAGGGCTAAAAAAAGAAAAGCAAATCAACTAACTACCTTGGGCAGGGCTGGGTTCACATGCTTTGCAAATTGAAAGAGGAGAGTGCAAATGGAGGTAAACAACTGCATCATGTTATCCAAATCGCACTTTGCACTGGATCGTGAAAATGGGGAAAAAGAACAAGGAAGAAAAGGTGCAGTCCTTTAACTCTTCCTTTTCTCCCAGGAAATAAGCTTTTGGTTGAAGAGATCTGGATTATACTAATGACAAACAGAAAAGGTAAGACATATGTTTCAACTTGGAACTAAGCAGTACATCAGCTCAGTAACCTTCTCCTACTCCAGAAAGTACATGTTTAAGACTAAAGAAATCTCACATGCAACACTAAGACCCAATCAGTAAATATGTGCTCATTTTATTTTACCTTTGTCTCTGTTCTTCTCCTTTCCTAACGAGTCCAGTTTCTTTCTTAATGACTTCTTCCTCTTTTGTCCATCTGTAAGTGGAAAAAAAGAAAAGAAAAAAATAAAAAAGGAAGTAAGTGCAAGAATGCTGAACAAACTGCTGCACAAGCTGCAGGAACACCATGTGAGATGGCCACAGCACTTGGAGTCAGGAAGGGAATGGGGCAGACTTCACAAAGGCTGGGGACAGTCACAGTCCTTCAGCCCAAAGAAACTCTGCTTGGTTCACCCAAATGCCGACGTTGTACTGGGGAACCCAAATGTATCCCACTGCATGCTGGTGGGCACATCTACATGTGTGTGGTCACACAGCCCACGTGGCAGAATGGAAAGCTAATTTTGTAGACTTAACAGTGGAGATTTATCGCTGGATGCCCTTGATAGCAAGGTCACATAAACCTAAAAGTACTGGTTAGCCCTCATCCATGGTCACAAGGCTGTGATCCAGGTGTGGAGCTGAAGGTAGTATTTGCAGAGGGAAGATTACTAACCTCCGGGATAAATTCTGCACATCAGTCATACCAGCTGAGTGACAGCTGGCCACCTTCACATGACCCATCAGCTCTGAACTGGGAACCTGCAGTTTGGCACACCATGTCCAGATTTGTTCAGATGGATTACAAGTCTCAAAGAAATCATTGTTCTGACACCCTATATATCATCCAAGTTTTCACAAAGGTTCTAAGGACCAAAACTTTAGTCAGCAGCATAGGCAGGTTCGTTCTTGAAACAATTATGCCAAAAGGCTGGCTATCATTATTTCCTTCAGCAGCATCTTTTATAATGAAAAGTCAATAAAAATGAATTTTATTCATTAGGTCTCAACAAATACCAGGGATTAAGACATGGGCCTGCTTTAACTTGCACCTTTTGAATGTTTTAAGTTCCAAAGCAATATAAAAGGTCTAACACAGGGACTAATACTGATGCTAACATAGACACCACTCTAGCTAAAGGTTACGGAACACATTCATTTTCCTTACTGGTTTTGTAATATGGCAAGACCTCAAAATAGAACACACCGTATCTGTTTTTCAGTCTTATGGTAAGAAGGTCATCAACACATTTTTTTAGTTATGTAAACCAGTATCTTAAGTGGTCTTTAACAGTAGGAAGCACAGCACAGTGAAGTGGATCTTCATCGATTAACTCTCATTTTTGCAATCAGCGGCTACAAGAGAACACAATCCATTTCCCCATAGTTTTCCCTCAACATCTATCGAAAGCCATGCCCAGAACATTACTTAACAGACACCTGGACAAATTCTGACTTTTTCATAGCCAGTTAACATCCTTCTACTTTAAAATTAACATTTATTTTTCCTTATGTATCTGTGATTCAATCGACTCCACTTGCGCAGTTGCACTCTGCATTTCTTTAGAGGAAATTTGCTCCCAGCACTCACTGAACTATGACACACAGTTCCTGACTCCCGAGGTAGATCAGCATTTGCTGGTTATGTTAATTCCCCTTTTTCTGCACCTGCTCCAGTGAGAATTCATCTCTCTGAAACGGGGCTGCCTAGAATGGACAGATAAAGAATTCCAGCTGAGAGTTCAGCAATATAATGGTTGCAATTCATTGCCTGATAGGGCCTATGATTAGATTTTCCTTTTTCACGGGCACATGACAAGTCCATAACTCAAAGTCATACTTTGATTGATTAATATGCCCAGTCTTTTCATACCTTCTGACATTTCCAGCTGATAAGACTGAGTTTATTACAGAAATTCTTCTTTCAGTTCTTGGCAATATGAATAGTCGGTAGCTTGCTTACATACACTAGACAGTATTGCTTGTTTTTATAGGGTTCCCTATTACCATTGTGTTCTGGCTTTATATATATACACACATATATAAATTATTTTCAAATTATTTTTCATGCTATAAATTCAAATCACTGCTTCAGGGTAACTTTTCAATAACTGATTTATGTTTATGTGGAGTCTTAGAGCCTTATTCTCCAAAGACCCATTCACTGATATTCTGACATTCCACTAAAGTCAATCAAGATGTAAAAATGGAACAAAGGTTGATATTGGTTGTAAAATATAGTGTCTTGCTACTATAATTACAAAACTGAAACTTCTGGAGTGTTTTAGTGCTGCATAGTCAAATACAACACAAATACAGGAAAAATGAATGATGTTCAGTATTGAACACAGGAACAAATGGCATCCATATCCACATGGAAAACATGTGAACGGCATCTAGGGCCAAACTATAAGTGCCTTCTTCTAAACCTTGTTCCTAATAGATGATTCTTTCAACTCCAACAGTGAAGTAAATCCTCAGTAAATGACGGGCTGAGACAACATTTGTACATTTTGTCTCTGCACACCTTGAATTTTGGATACAAGTGATGCTCAGGCCCAGCAAAATGTAAGGAGCGGGAAGCAGTTCTGGAGGTGGACAAAGCAGAAAACACAGAAAATAGTCCACTCTGTGCACTCCCGAGCAAAGAAAGAGATTGCAGAGCGACAGAGAAGAGACACTTAACTTGGGTAAATGGGTGCAGTTCCACTGAAGGCAGTGGGGCTACAGCCATTTACATTTACACTTTACCCCATGTCAGGAGAGAGTTGCATATGAAAATAATAGAGAAGAATCTCAGTGAAAAGCTAAAGCTTAGGAGATATGCCAAGAGGCTAGTTCCAGCTCTTCTCCTCCCCAGTTAATTACAATCTATATTCTGTAAAAATAAATATGTTTTGAAATGATTGCTGATTTAAGTTACTTCAGGCACAAGCACTGCTGAAATATTCATAGCACGCTTAAGGATTTCTGCAACTCTAGCAGTTTTACATGTTAAATGAAGCCAATTAATAACGGTTATACTTATCTGCAGTGTGTTTTGAAACTATAATTAATATCCAGAGCATTCTTGGGAAACAGGCAAAGCATTGTTACCCATACATAATACCTACTGTACATTTTAAAATTAATTAGCAAATATTTATGCAAAACAGTATTACACCAGCCCAAAGAGCTATTAACTATTGCCTGTTATTCTCATTCATGCTTTGGAAATGTTTAAAGCACGAAGTGACAAATGCCATTGGGCTTTTGTCCAGCCTTTTGTGTATAAAATTATCACTTAATATCTTCTTTCTGTAGATCAACAAGCATGACTCCTTCAACAGATTCCACTTAAGAATATTAGCAAGACAAGAGAAATTCTCAAAAGACAACAACTGCAAAAGTGAAGGAAGCTGCATTTTTTTTCTTTGTTAACCTATTCCTTTTTTTTTTTTTTTCCTGAAGATCACCTGGTCAGGCAGAACTGAACTTGGATTATTCAATACTTACTAATTTATATGTTCACTGCCTTTTTCACTGGAATGCATACATCACTCTCTGGACATCTATCTATTAAGACTAGTATGATGAATATTTAAAAGACCAAGAGTCTAGAATCAAACTCCTGAGTGCATATTAAATTGCTACATGACCTGTTTTTCCAAAGTGGTGAGCACTTCCAGGTTCAGTTAATACCAAAACCACTTTGCTATTTGAAAAATTAGGTCATCTTTTTAGGACTCTTTAAGTGAAAAGTATTTACACTGATACACCGACTTTGGACAAGAATTGAGGAGTTTGACTTCTGAGATTATTATTTTTCAAATTTTGGGTTCAGGTTGAAATTCACCTGCAGTGTCATCATTAGCACCATTTAATTAGCAGCTATACTCTCAAATCCCAGATTTTATATAGCCCATTTCAGGGCCTAAATTTCACTTTAAGTCAGACCATGGTTCTACAAACTAGGTAAAAAGAAGCCATTTCCAGGCTGCGGATATATACATTTCAGCTCTAGAAGTTATAAAAAGGAAGGAAAGAACTTTTGTCTTTTAATGTCAGCTTGCACTGTTGCTTTGCACAAGACCACATACCAACACCAGATCTGACTGAAAGAAAAAGAGCATGGGCTGAATCCTGTTAGTATTATTTAAAAAGAGTAAAGCAGTACTGGAAGTAAAGATATGGAAATCAACAAGTCTATTTGGCAGGTACAGGTGGTGCTCAGCATAAGCAAAAGCATCACAAATTAGGCACAGGGAATTTCTCAAGATTTCCTTGTCAGTGGCACACCTGGAGTTAACATTCAGGAACTGGTTTCATATTATGTCACTTAACAGTAACTATACTGTGAAGTCCTAATCCATTTTTCTTTTTTATAATTAATATATTATGCAGTAAAAAGTACAACAGCACCTGAGCTTTCTAAGTCGTTTTTGTGACACTATTATACTATTAGACATCAGACCATGGAAGATATCCTGGCAATAGCTTGAAGTGAACGTGTAATGAAAGTATGATTCTTCAGCACTTTCCCTATACATGGCCTTGTGGATTATCTATAAGAATGAATGTTCCTTTTGTGTTAATTACACGCAAGGACACTTTTTTGTTAATCAAAAACATAATTTATAAATTCAGAGACTTTAAACTTATTTAACTCAATGGGTTTATGACAAAATAGACTTTCTGTTGTTTACTGAGTAAAGAGAACGCTCCTCCCCCTCTATCAGCAACTTCCTTTTCTTATGACAATTGTTTCTTGTCCATTTAGGGAAGAAAGTTTGTCATGTTCCACAATTAAGGGTTATTTTCACACAGTATAAAGAGAGGAGTTATCTGAGAGATTAATATCATACCCATAGCTCATTTATCGAAAGAGAAATGGATGAAAAAGTTTATATTGTGAGATTTCTAAAATTAGTTCTTCATAGTAGTTACCTTCATGGCCCTTTTCCTTTAATAGGCATTAGCAATTCGATCTAATTGCATTTAAAGAAAGAAAAGAAAAACAGAATTGATTTTCTAAAAGTATAGTCCATTCTGTCTTGAAGATCACTACCAAGGGCACCACAAAACACCAAGTTTGACCTCTCTTGCAGACTTGTCGGTTCACTTCAGCCATCGAGAGCAACTCATTTCCCATGTGCCAGCCTCCCACACTCAGCCTGCGAGCAGAACACCAAGCTGCAGCCTCTCTTGCCTGTGCAGTACTGCAATTAACAGAGACTCTGCAATCAGAAAACACTGCTAAATTCTGTTGACAGAGCACAATGAAGACACGATTGCGCTTCACTTACTGACAGCTGCACTGTGTTTGTGGTTGCAATCACTTCTTTGGGTCATGATACAAAGCAAATTTGCTTCTGAATGCACACTTGGAGCTGCCCTGCTGAAGAAGAGGGTGCTGGTTTTACTTAGCCATTTCTGTGACTATAAATGTCCATCTTGAAATATTTATTTAGATTAACTTCTTGTTGAAATGCCCTGTCCTTACCCAATAACTTCCAAAGCAATGTCAGCTGCAGCACAAATGGAAGTTACGCAGTTTCAACAAGAGAAGCAGGAGCTGGAGATTTTGGCACATAAATTGATACGAAAAGTGAAGGGCTGAGCCCACAGGTATTTCCCATCACTCTCTTCTTCTCTTTAACCTCTCCTGGGCAGTTCACACACATCAAGATCTCCCTCAGTGATGCAGATTGTTGTATTGCTTCAGAAGCCTCGGACTATCTCCCTGTTTCTCTCATTGCTTCTCCTTATGGCCTACATTGCTCTCTTTATTTCAGTTTGACTTAAATCATCACTCCTTCATGCTTGCCAGCCTGCAGCTGATGGAAGAAAAGCCATATTTGTTGAAGCGCATCCCTCAGCTGCAGCCATGACCTTCCAGATGGGAGCCAGCTCACAGGTGTCCACCTCAGCCCATGGAGCCAGGTTAGGGCTGCCCGACCACCACCGGCACCACAGAATTGCCTGAAGGCAGCTTCCCTCTTACATCCTGCTTTCTCTGATGCAGCAAACAAACTTCAGCATCTCCCTCTCTGGGAAGCTCCTTCTGAATGTGTTTATGGCAGAAGAAACAGCATGGAAAGGGCAGAGCTGAAGGCAAAGCCCTTTCTCCAGGAGAAAGGCTGCAGCTCCCCATGGGCTGCACACAGCAGGGACCAGAGCAGAGTGGAGCAGCCCTTGGGGCACAAGTGCTGCCCGACCCAAACCCTTCCCAGGGCAACGGTGAGAAGCTGGGTGAGGCGTGGGGAAAGGTGACTGAGCAAGAAACGATGTTCTCAGCAATACACAGTGTGTACAATTGCCACCACTTGAGAAAACCCATAACCACCAGAGGAAAGTGTGCTGTCTGTTCTCTTCCTCCTCATCCCATCAGACTCTTCGGTAACCTGTGGTTAGTGCATCTTCTTTGGATATAGGCTACAATCCCTCTAGGCTAAGACATTGCTACAAGTACTTGAAAGGAGGTTGTAGCATGGAGGGTGTTGGTCTCTTCTCCCAGGTAACAAGTCACAGGACAAGAGGAAATGGCCTCAAGTTGTGCTAGGGGAGATTTAGGTTGGATATTAGGAAAAATTTATTCCCGGAAAGGGTTGTCAGGCCCTGGAACAGGCTGCCCAGGGAAGTGTTGGAGTCACCATCCCTGGAGGTGTCTAAAAGATGCCTAGATGAGGATCTTAGGGACATGGTTTAGTGGTAGGCTTGGCAGTGTTAGGTTAATGGTTGGACTCAACGATCTAAAAGGTCTTTTCCAATCAAAATGATTCTACGATTGTTAAAGTGAAAAACAGAGGAATTACAAAGTTCAAATATGCAGGTTTAGGTGGTGCAGCTGCTGGAAGTTTAAATCCTCCATTATACACTACTTCTTTGCTGTGGAGCACTAAGAATTCAGTCACACTGACATATTAATTGTTTATCTAGGAAGTATTTATAATTTGCCATGGAACCTGCCTAGAAGACAAAACTGCTTCAAAAGAAAACTGCACCCCTACAGGGACCTGAGTTTTAGTAATGAAATAACCATTTACAAAGTAACCTTATGTGAGTTCAATGCAAATTAAAAACAAAACAAACAAACAAAACCAATAACAAAAAATCCCTCCATAATTTGCTTGCCAGGTACTAATAGACTTTTGATGCTGCACATCTATTCTGAAGGCAAAGGTGACACATCAATTTATGCCAGCTAATCGTATTTTCAGTAGACTGTCGTGTCTTTTAGGAAAACACATCTAAACAAGAGTAGTTTGAAACTAGAATCAAATCTGTCAGAGTGAAAAACGCAGCATTTCTATTGAACTCTGTTCTCAAGGTCTGTTTTGACCAGAAGGAGTCATGTCCCAACTTGCTGAACAATAAATAGTATGTGTCAGAAAGCAGCAAGGATACAGATATAGACTATAACTGTAACAAGATAGGTACGAACTTTTCTTGACCAAAAAAAAAAAAAAAGCAAGCTTGCCTTGGGTAATGCTCTAATTCAGTTAGCAAATACTGCTCAATTCCTGTGGATAGAGGAATCATAAGAAAACATCACATTTCACCTTCACTCGCCTACACCTTCCCTAGTGTATATAAGGTTTTAAATAACCTTCAAGTATATATGTTGGAAGAATATACTTCAGTATTTTCAAATATGTTCTCCAATGATTCTCCGTCACGAGGGACTTCGGTTAACTGGTGGGCAAAAGCAGGTGTAATGTACTCTAAGGGAGAGAGCCAAACCTCGGTACGGAGGGGATATGGGACTTAGGCTCTGGAGTGAGGTCAGGGCTACAGAAGCCAGAGCCAGAGGGAGGGGGAGAGCTGGGACGGAGCTACTTTTCAGTCCTGCTCCCGGTCACCATGTTCCCACGGTGCGGGAAGCTGCAGGTCTAGCAGATGAACATAAGCACAGCTGCACCAAAAGCAACCCTTCAGAGAACACAAAGAGAACGCCTGCCTTCAGTTTGTGCATGCTGGGTATAAATACCCTTAAAAGATCAGAGTTAAGAATTATTTCAGAATTTTTCAAACCATCACACCAAAACCAAGAATAAGCTTCCCTGTCTTCCCTTTTCATCTGATTTTGTTTTAAACTGTTGACTAGAGAGAATTGTGTCTGAAAACTCGAAAAAAAATCTCTTCAGCTATTTTATAGGCTTATAAATATCTCAGAGGTGGGTGTCAGGAGGATGGGACCAGACTCCTTTCAGCGGTGCCAAGCGACGGGATGAGGGGCAACGGGCATAGGCTGAAGCACAGGAGGTTCCAGCTGAAAATGATGAGAAACTTCTTTACTTTGAGGGTGCCAGAGCCCTGGAACAGGCTGCACAGAGAGGCTGTGGAGTTTCCTTCTCTGGAGACATTCAAACCCACCTGGACACATTCCTGTGTGATCTGCTCTGGGTGAACCTCCTTTAGCAGGTGGGTTGCACTAGATCATCTCCAGTGGTCCCTTCCAACCCCAACCATTCTGTGATTCTGTGATTTTGGCATTACTGGAGTGAAAAAATATATATAATTTTAATTCATTTAAATACTTACACATTTAAAATGTCTGTATTATGTGAACTCTGAAGAACAAGATATACAGTGAGTTTTAAGAGAGGAAATGAAAAATCAGAACACTATAATTGTTTTGGACCTTATTGGTATTTGTTAAATCTTTAGCTGGACCTAAGGAAACTAACTCATTTTGACATGAAAATAAACAGTTCCTCAAACCCTTTTTTGTGCTAGGATGAGGGAAACTGCTGCTGCTGCCATATATAGAAGGGGAGATAGAAATAACTTACTCAAACAAGCCTGTAAAGCTACCTGGCAGCTTTCAGAGGATTACAAAGGAAGGGTGAAATGCCCTTGTATGCCCTTCTGTGGATCTCACTGGAGAGCAGCTAAAAGGAGGTGAATTCCTAGAAAGGGAGAACAGATAAAGATGCAGGTCTGACTTCTGTGTGGATAGACTGAGTCAGATTCTCAATTAATATAAAGCTTTGCTTGCTTCAGTGCCTACATTAGTGTAGGATTTCCTGTGTCGTAAGAAGTCCCAAATCATAGTACTCTAATAAAATAAAAATTAAATTAATCAATGAATAATACTTTTTTAAAACCCACAAACAAACACACAAACCAAAAACAAAAACAAACACAGAGAGAGAGAGGGCCAAAGGGTAACTTGCTAGACATTTTTCTCCGGGAAGGTCTTTTGATGGAGCACGTCTTATGTAAATGTGGCACGTAAAAATGTCTCTGGGTGTACTGAAATTAGCGGGAACAACTTCTATACTTCAGGGCAATATTTGCTACACTGAGACTGATCACAAGATTCATGAAACAGCAATGTGAAGTAGCAGGTGCAAGACAAAACACAAACACTGCATTTTTTCCCATTGTAGCAGCACCTGTAGTGTGGCAGGAGCTTCCTTAAACTCAAAAGGCAGGTAAGTTCCGAACTAAACAGACTGTGGCACATCAGGGACTTTGCTGCTGCCCTTCACTCTACATGAAAGACATTCACAAACCATGATAACATGCAGAGGTTTAAAAGCTTTGAGAAAGACTGAACAACATCCCCTGGTAGGAGTGCTTTCCTGACACTCAAACAGGTCAAAAAGTGTCTACACTGCTACACCAAAACAACTACAGTAAAACAATATTCTAGCTGTACCGAAAAATAGACAAAAAGCAACATCAGAACACCAAACCCTAAACAAACAGAAGCCTTGATGCTGTAGTTTGAGATAAGAAAAATACAAATAATAGCTCTAAAACTTCCTTCAGTTCACTGGGGGCAGGGGAAAATTGACTGTGTCCTGGCATCAGTTACCTAAAAAAAATGGCATTTTATAGTTTGGAGGGGGGGAGAGTTGCTTGATGCCATTCCTCGTCAAAATGACTTTTGATTCGATAAGAAGGAGAATTCCCTTTAATCCCCACAGTACAGCGTGGGCTAGGGGCAGACCAGACATTAAAATGCTGGCATTTAGCTGGCATTGAACTTCTTCTGTATTGATAAGCTGCCTTGCATGCCTGCCCTGAGAGGTGAAGCAGCAACCGTGTTTCGTTACATCTCCCTTAGAGCTTTCCCATAGGTTGCTTTAGGCGTGAGCACAGGTCGAGCTCTTCAAACAAAGAGGAAACTCCCCCAGATCTCTGGAATTCAGGGGACGTGCTGGTGGTCACACATGTGGTTCAAGGCATCCACGTCTCCCCTGTTTTCTGACCATTGCCTTGTTGTTTCTAACCCTTCATACAAGCCTCTCCTTGGACTTTCACCTTAAAGAAAGAGCTGTGCAAGAAAAAACAGCCTTCATAGCTTGCTAATTAAACTAGTTCACAATATTCCTGACAGAGCCTTGATGAAGAAATGAAATGAGGAGAGGAGTCTTTAATGTAAGGAAGTGAAATCCCAGCACACAAAGCCTCTCGCCGGACAGGCTGGTGGCCCCAATAACTGAGATGTCATCCCTTTGAAAAATGACCAACGGACCTTCTTTCTAATAATGTTTCATTGTAATAATTACCTGTCCTCTGTATCATCAATCATCTGGCTTACGTACTTTTTTACTAATAAACAGGAACAGGTGTTGAAAATGTAAACCACACAGACAAAAGGCATGATGAGCTCTGCAGAGGGCTTGAGTTGACTTCCTGCACAGAAATAGTCACGTAGACATTCGTCTAATCTATTCTTAAAAACCTTCAGCAGGAGATTAGGTCTCCATTAAAACCCTAGGTAGCCTTTTCAGTGTAAAAGCCTAATACAAAGATATATATAGTACCACAGATCTGTTAAAATAAATCTAGCTGTAGTCTTTCCTAACCAGTGCTAAGAGACATCTTACACTGCTGGCACCAACCAGAACTCCTTCACTGAAACCATGCATTTGAAGAAACTAACTCTTCTACCTAAGACAAGAAGAAATCCTCATCAGAAATACTTCCCTAATGCACTTTTGAAAGGAGCAATACATGTAAGATAATAGAAATAAATTTGACTTTCAACTGAATTTTTTTAAAGACGTATACCAGAAGAACACACACGTTAAAGCAAAGCTCCACCAAAGGCAAGTAGAACAGAGAAATTAGTAGGCTGCAATGTCAGTATTCTTAATAAAGATTCAAAAGCTTCTCACGTGGGATATTTTTATTGGTATTTATTCTTCGGCTTTGCATTTTAATAAAGCATAAAATCTTAAGTCATTGTAGAATCACCACATGTTTACATGGATTATTTGCAAAGCACAGGACAGCCTAGTTGAGTATTTAAAACCAAAGGGCCAGTACTACATCAAGTACTAAAGACAGATTGGGCAGAATACAATCAAGAACACCTCTGTTTAACACTAGTGTCCTCGCAAAGATTTTAAAAGCAAACAAAAAGAATCAAATACACCTAATTTTGCAAAACACTTGTTCTCTCAGGCCATGTGTCTGAACTTTTCAATACAGTCAATGGTCATAAGTAACATTTTAAAACAAAAGCTGAGATTTCTGTGCAGCACACTAATAGAGAGAGACAAAATACTGGATGCATTTATACGTACCTATAGTCAATAGCTATTTAAAGTGTACTGTTAAGGAAATTACATTAGACAGGAATTTTTTTATTTCTCAGAAATAATTTCTAAGTTCAATGGGACTTCACATCAAATGTAGGCATTCAGCCATCTTTGGATCTGGATTTATAAGAGCAGTACCCTAAACCCACAACAGTCAGCACCTAAATAAGCAACTGCCCTAAGAAAGAAGGCCTGTGGTCACGATCCCATCTCCAGCAACACGACATGTCAACATGGAAATGTGCATCATAGTGTTTCCTTATTTATCTTTGGAGTTTCAGCAAGATCTCCTCCCTTTATTGTGATACCCACCGAAAGAGTCCTGCCTTTCAGTGCTCCTGCCCCGTGAGCTCTGCAGCAAAGTGTTCCTTCAGCATCCAGCCCTGTCCCCAGGCCCTTCCTCCACCTCCACAACAAGTAGATTCTTGGAAGTTACACAAATCTTTCTTTTGAAGGTGTTGCATTACACACTGACTTTTCCATGTCCACATTAATGGTGCCCATTGATTTCACCAAGAAGCCCAGCATTTTCTATTTCTGTTCTGTATTCATATAGCACTGCAGAAAACGCATGCTGCTTCTCAAAGCTTCTAGCTATTTACCAAAGTACAAACTAATTATTAAAAAGATAAACTTTTTTTGCTGTTTTTAGTGTTTTGTAGTGAGTAAAAACATTTCTTTTAAAAACTGTTAGCTTGTTTCTAACTGATAGAATAGATATGCTGAATAAAGTTTTCCTGATGTAAATGGACATGTAAAACCTGCTATGTGATACAAGAAAACCTTGGAAATCAATTTGCTGAGCATTACACAGAGTCTTTTATTAAAAAAAACAAAACAAAACAACACAACTTACCTCATGGAAAAATTTTTAAAAGGAAATAGATCACTAAAAAATTTCTTAAGTTTTGAAGGTAACAAATTATTGACCCTATTTTCCCATTAGAAAAATTATGTTCTTGCAAGCTTCATGTATTTCCATTCTGTTCTTGTCTCAATGGTGCCAAATTAAAAAAAAAAAAACAAACAATCAAACAAACAAACAAAACCAAAACAAGCAACCACAAATTTTCAAATTTATGCAAATTTGCAAGTTTCCTTATTAGGAGGGGGGGGGGGGGTGGGGAATATATATATATATATGCATATATATATTTGGCTTGCTTATCTCCCCACTTGAAAAAGCTCCTGTCACCTTCACTTTGACAAACTCCTGTGAAGCAGAGTGTAAGGCTGTGTACTCTTACAACCGCTCCCCTGCAGCAGCTGGGACTTCTCCTAGCTTAAAACATTAAGTCAATTTTATTCTATTTTTTTTCCACACTGAGAGAGATTTTTTTTTCCCCTCAGGAGTAAAAGAAAATCTTCAGGAAAAACAAACAAACAAACAACAAAAAACCAAACACACACACAAACAAACAAAACCAAGCAAAAAACAAAACCACAAACAAAAAACACCACCAGCACCAAAAAACACACAAAAGACCCACAACAAAAAACACAAAACAACAAAACATAAACCACAACATGTTTCCATGGAAAATTTGAATTTGAGAGGGGGGAAGCTTCCCTCTCAAAACCAGCAAGACAGAGTTTTCACCTCTGACCAAGTTCGATACAGCAAGCCTGATGCAGTATATCCAGGATTCACTAATGCAGTGTAAATGTGCAGAATTCAGCTCATGGTCTTGTTTATCTTTAATATAATCTTCATGAACACTGCTATATTGAAATGAAATCCATGGACTCATAGGATCATGTTAGAGACAGTATTTGTATGAGAAGAACTGGCAGAGGTTGGCATTAAGAGGGTCAGTAATAAGCGTGTTCACTTGAAAGATATACCAATGCCAACTCAAAAGCATGCAGCTGGTAATCCCATAGGTCCACAAAGTATAGGATACAGTTTACTTAGATGCTTTCCGCGGTTAGAACAGTCTATAAAACATATAACATGGTCAGTGACTAAAAACAATGAGCAACCTGAAGCTCTCACAAAAATGCAAGTCCAGATAAAAATCATAGTCACTATCAGTGTTAAGGAAAATGGATAACGAAATACAACAATGAGTAATGTAAGCAAAAAACAGATCCAAAAAACTACTCCACGCCAAAATAAACAAGAAGCAGAGAACACGCAACTCTGAATTCCCATTTTTATTGAGAGCTTAACTGGAATGTACTGGGGGCAAAGTGCAACAGTGAACACAAAAATTTCAGAAAGCCCAATTACGTATGTTTTTTTTCCATTTCAGAGATGGGGCTGTCTCAATCCTCTGTCTGCAATCACACACTTATCCAGGCCTGCTCCTTGAAATTCACCTCATTAAAGCACATCGTACAGGAGACAAATGCCCACTTCATGTGAGCAGATGCTGAGTGGCACACATCTGGTGGAAATGGCTACAAAACTTGCACGCGAAAATGTACAACAGCTCATGTCCAAGCAGCATAAGCAAGATCTTCCCTTAAATGACTCTTAACTGCATTTAGGTTACTAAACCCAACCTTAGATCATATTCATCACAACTAATTGAACAAACTGAGAACTAGATTTGGCAGTAAAATTAAGAATTACCTTGTTTCTCTCCAAATATCCCAATAACCCTGAAAAAAATCAATTCCCTCAGAAAGGGGAACACTTGCTGTAGTTACTGAATCTACTGTATATGACCTAGTTGCTGCTAACAATAAGTAACTGTGGATATGCATTCTTGTCATACGTGGCATCAACACAGTAAACAGTTGTTGTAGTAAAGGCAGTTAAACTCTTTTATTACATTTAGTTCACTTGCTAAAATAGCTGGGTAACATGTTTATCGTCAGTTCTGGAAAGTGAGGATAAATTCTGAGGCTAACCTTTGGATTTTCATTCCAAAATATTTGAGAATCATTAAAATAAACCCAAAGGTACAAAGTAAAGGTATGCACCACTTGTACCAAAATGTAAATATATTTTGGTATGTGGTGCACGTTAAAACCAAAACACTACATCAAGGTAGCATCAAGGTTGTGACCCAAGCCAACAAAAGCAAGATAATTCAGAGATGGATGTCCCTTGACTCAGCCCAAACTAGTGCATGTATTGCAATCTGTTGTATCTGATCTGTCAAGAGTACTGGGCTAACAAATAACCTCAACATGCAGTGTTCAACACATCCATCTTGTATTATGAAGTGAGATTGGAACAATGATATTTCAATAAGTCAATTTGAAGTTATGGACCTGAATTCTTGTGCCAAGAGTCTTCCTACAAGAAAAAAAAAAAAGGCAGTTTGATAGAATATCTGTAATACTCTACTGAAGAATGGGTTAATACTGGGATTCATTACTATTAATTATAAGAATGACATATGAAAAATAAATACTTCTAGGGTTCTTGCCTAGTAGAACTTCTAAACTGAGTGAGCCCAAGCCTCTGCACGATATACTTTTGAGTAGTCAACAGCAGCTGCTAAATTGTTTTCCCAGACCAAACTTCAGGCACCAGTTCTTCACCAAGAAGCCCAACTCTATTTGACTAAGTAAGAGCCAAGAGGAAGCGGGATGGAAACTCCCTGGGGGAAATTCCTAGCCCACAGACTTCTACATGCTCAGAACTTTAATTCCTCTGCTAGCCACAACCCTTCCGCAGAGCTTTGGAGATTACACTCAGGGTGTGATAAGAGCACATTCGTTTTCTCTTTTGCTGCACAGACACATACATGAGATGGTTCTTTTGCATTCCAGGACAATGCAGGCAGATGGACTGTTATTCCAGTAATAATGCAATTTACCTAATTATACCAAGATGCTTACTGTGCAGTAATAATGCAATTTACCTAATTATACCAAGATGCTTACTGTGAAGTAATGTTGCCTATGTGGCCACAGCATAGGACAGTATTATCAGTGATAAATATAAATGAGCAACTTTTGGATCTGTAAGAGATTTATGTGAAAACATCAACTGTTTTCCATTATTCTTTGTTAACACTACGAAGAAAACATGTCCCACTTCTGCTGTCACAGGGGACAAAGAAACAACAAATAAGAAAATCCATAAAACCCAAAACTCCATTGATATATAGTTATTTGAATGTGGCCATTCCTATATCAAAAGGTAGATCAGAAGTCAAAAACTTGTCAAGAAGCAAAGATGCCACTTCTAAGTGAGTTACTGGAGATACTGGTTCAATTTCTGCCTGTCATTGTACAGGTAAGCAAATGTCATACCTTGGCTTCTATGCTTCTGCACTACTGAGATCAACAAAAGTTCTTCAGGAGTGCAGTATCTATCACAAACATGAGAGGACAAAACTCAGACGAAAAGTCAGGACTTCACCCAACCTACAGGAACAGCACAGATATCTAGACTCAGCAGACAGTGGTTATTGCACCATTTTAATGACAGCAGAGAGACTTCTGTCACAGAGGTGAGGAGAGGCTGTTTCTATGGCACATAGCAGCCCCAGGACACACAGTACTGGAAGGAAATGGGTGGGAAAGTCGTGCAGGTTCTACCTATTTTTCCTGCATCCACGTCCCTGCATTGTCCTTCCCTTCCAATACATGAGGTTTCGAAGAAGAAATGAGAAATTAGTATATGGGAAATGCAGGCCCAATAGCTCAATCTGTACAACTAACTAGGTCAAAGGAAAAAACAGCAAACAGAATTAA
This sequence comes from Pampusana beccarii, assembly GCA_013399365.1. NCBI lineage: Eukaryota > Metazoa > Chordata > Aves > Columbiformes > Columbidae > Pampusana > Pampusana beccarii. The sequence goes on along the minus strand of VWYH01003124.1, from coordinate 856,397 downwards.
AAACTTCTAAACATCTGCCAAGTATCTTGTTTGGCCCTTATTTTCACTAAGACTCGCTGCCATTGAGCATTTAGCACTCTTTACAAGTCTTCAGTCAGCTTACAGTCTGAAGAGCTTAATCACATGCTAAATTACTTCTAAGCCAATTTCAAATAATACTTTTGAGGACTTCCACGACATGGTCAAGCTTTCTGTAACAATTCGGCTACAGTATGTCTGCTTGTCTAAATACTGGTAGTACCTACACATCCTTCACACTTCTTTGATGGACATTTCCCCAATTTTCATGACAACGAAGTCAGTGCCTATAGATGCCTCAGAACATAGACCACGTAAATTCAACCGTTTGCAGATTTTGCAGATAGTATTTTATTTTCTAGTGATCCTCTCTCATCTTCTGTTTTTCCATGGCAGTATTTATACAAGCTTCATTACTATCCAATTATCCGCATATCTCCCCCTTATTTATCTTCTTAACGAGTGACCACAAAAAACAGCTCAGCCATTTATGTTTACATGTCCCCCTGGTAAACGCACACCTACCTAAGTGACATTCAGAATGAGTATTGAGCTTTTTTTTTCCTTCCCCCTTGTTTATTTTTTCTCTCCACAACTCCTCCAACACCGTTGCAAAGCTGGGAAGATGGGAACGCATCCTGTTGGAGGGCTGGTGAGAAGGTGAGCAGTCATGGTCTCTGCTTGAGTAACAAGAGGTGAAAACTGCTACTGTGACCTCCGACTCCCAAATCCTTTTTGAGTCTCTACCAACAGGTTCACATTGTACCTTAAAACTCAGGCAGATGCTTGAGGCGCTGAGTTACTGTTAGAGCCCCAATTTCTTATTTGCTGTAACTGATAGAGCCCTAGAACTGTCTACCAGTGCTCCCAAACACAGGCTCAGTGAAGTGGGACAGAACTGTGAACAAAGACAGTTGTAACCATGAGGTATTTAGGAAACTGATCCAATCTCATTTAATGCCTCCTCTGCTCAGGAGATACCTGGAGCCTGTGAACAGAAGAAAATTAGTTCCTCTCCTGCTCTGATCCCAGTTTTACTTTGAAAAAAGCTACCTGACTTGAGTTACCTTTTTTTTGGTGAAGACATGAAGTAAAAGGTGCATTTTTTTCAGTACTTTCATACAAGGACACACACAACTGGAAAGTCACCAAAATGTAAGTACACCTAGAGTTAAGTTCATGACAGTTGGCTTTTTTTTTTTCTATTATAAAGACAAGATTGCCTTCTCCGAAACAAAACCACAGTATATTCTAAACAGCAACTGTAAAGAAGCGTCACCACAATTGTACTGTTGTGCCGGTCAGAATGCCAGACAGCAAATTAAAAATCTTCCGTAGAGTAACTGCATTGATAGAGAGACTAATGCTCTGCTCAGAAATGATCACTTCTTGCAATATAACACAATAACCCAGAGAGAGGGTAAATGATTCTCGGTCTAGTTTCTGGTAGCAAATGGGGGAGTGACATGAGAGCTGAAAAATATGTTGATTACAGAATCTGAAAGACAGATGAGGCAGAAAAAGAAGAGAACAAGAAACAAACCTGAAGCATCTCTGTCATACATATAAAAATAAGAACTCTTGATCAATTTGAATTCATTCTAATTGCCTGCTGCAGTGCAATCGTAGCATATTTTAAATTACATGCTCGTTAAATAAATTCTTGTGGGAGGTGGTCCCCTCTCTGTGACCACAAGATATTTAACTAAGACATGCCAGTAATGAGTTTTGTTAATGGTAATGGCTGTAATACAGCAGAGGAGAGGGATTACATGAGGTATTATATTCTATGCATTCATCTGTAAGTGTGAGAGAATAGCCAGATGTGCCCTGAAAGTGCCAACTAACTGCATTTGCTGTGACAAAGAGGGTTTCTGAGCATGGGAGGACAGAAACATTACGAAGAAGCAACCAATAGTGGCATGACCATGATCATAAAGATGACTTCCACGCAAGCATGTTTGGCACAAACACTTGTTACCCAAGAACAATGAATTTTTACCTTCTGTAATACCTGTGCCAGTAAATGTAATTACTCAAATGCCTGCAGGAAGCAAATTAATGCCCAGCTGGCACAAGCATGTTCAAATGTCATTCACTCACGAGTTCCGAAGAACCACAGTTAAAGAACCACAAAGAAACCCAACTTTTAAAAAAGCTTTCTATATTTTCTAACACATAGATTATCCCACTAATGTCTGCTCCTGAATATTTTCACGTGGCAGACTCCGAGTAGAAGAGAACTGTGGAGCACATCTTTCTATGCCAGTATCTCTCCAAACCTAGAGAGCTCCCCCAGCTCTCCCAAAAAGGCAGTAGTAGTTCTACATGTAACTTTACACGTCACCTTTTTTTTTCCTAAACAAAAAATGTTTAACAGCCTTCAGTTTGTTTTTAACTAGAGGCACAAATGTATTCTTCTATACCTGAAGTGCCCAAGCCAGTTTTGCACTGCTAAAACTTGAAATTTTCAATTTACGAAGTACTGTGATGTTAGCAAATCAACTGGATTGCTACCTGTACCCTCTTACCATATGTTTTCATTCCACACCATTCAAGAGTGATGGGAACATGAAGTGAACTTCAGAGTGTCTCTACAAAGGGCCTAAAACAACCTGTAGTAATTTCGGAATGTTGCAGATTCTTTTTCTCCTACCAAAATGACAGCACAGATGTAGTGTAATGGAGTGGCAGAATGATTATTATTTATACCTACTGTGATACACCAAAATTGGTGCCAGATTTAGAAACATGATGGACAGTTAAATACTTGTTTTACTCTAATTCTAGTTATTACCTTCACTTCCTTCAGCAGATGGTACTACAACATTTTCAAACTCAATTGCACTGGCTATTCATTCACCTTGCATGCCTCAGAACACAGAAAAATTCATGATCTGGTCATTCAGAGCAAGTATGCAGATGTGAAATTATTTGCCTCATCAATAATCTCACTGGTAAACCTAACCTGAATGGCAGAACTGCATAACTAATTTATTTCTCAGCCCGACTGAAACAAAAGACACACGAAATGACTGGGACAGCCATAGAGATTAATCAGGAGCCCAGGTTCCTGACTTTGTGAAGTATTTTTTCTTTTAAGTTGCTTCACCAGAATTTATATTATTCTTATTTATTTTATGCTTAAATTTACACTTTTCAGACTCAATAAATCTAAAATTAATTATACATTATGTACGTACACACATATATATGTGCTGTGAAAATAAAAACTATTCCTGTGTGTGATCTGAACCTGAAAGATTCAGCAGTCGCCAGTCTGCAAGCCCTGGCAGCACTGTGCCAAGTTGCCTGTGACCTCAAAGGATCTTGCAGAGGAAGGGTGGGTTGACTGGGAAGAGACCCTGGCTTTCCCAGATGCTTGGCCTTTCATGGCAGTCTAAGCAGGAAACAGCAAGGAGAACACCAAACAGTATTCATTCTCTGAAACTCAAAGTTTTCGAATACAAACATGTATACTCTATTGTCTTGGATGGTGTTACACAGAATCACATAGAATGGAGTTGAAAGGGACCTCTGGAGATCATCTAGTCCAACCCATCTGCTAAAGCAGGTTCACCAGAGCAGATCACACAGGAATGTGTCCAGGCGGGTTTTGAATGTCTCCAGAGAAGGAGACTCCACAACCTCTCTGGGCAGCCTGTTCCAGGGCTCTGGCACCCTCAAAGTAAAGAAGTTTCTCCTCATGTTTAGATAGAACCCCCTGCGCTTCAGTCTGTGCCCGTTGCCCCTCATACTATCATTGGGCATCACTTACCTCCCTATAAGTATATTCATCTCCCACTGGAACTGCCAGTGACAGTTCAGACTACCAAAAAATATTTCAGTGCCTTTAGTGAGCCAATTTCTGACATGAATGTCCTGTAAAAATGTTTTCATAATGACCGAACATTCTTGAGGGACCAAGGAAGCAGTAATAGGGCTTGAAGTTGATCACATCCATATCACTACAAACTGATGCCCTGCTATAACTGGTAAGTTGGACTTGCTGGTTTTGGCAGGAGTTTTCTGCAAATCCTAAAAAGGTGATGAATGCCCAAGCCGATGTCTTTCACATTTGTTCTTCTCCACCCCATTATTTTCATTGACTAGACAACTTTTCTCTGCTTAACTTTGATTCATTCAAAAACTGGTCCTGGGCATCACTGTGCATGTGTGGCCACACAGTACCTCTGCTCACAGCCAAAAGTGAGAATTCAATGGTCCCTTGTTATTCCTTAAATACGTACACAACAACTGGAAAGGAACAACAGGAAAGACAGATTTGCAGGTGTTTGTATCATAGCACAATGGCTGTCTTCGCTAGGCTTGATCTCCAGCCTACAGGAAACAATGGAAATGTTCACATTAGTTTTAGTGAGGTTTCGATCTCTTCCACAGTAATGTAAGTACAGGTCTACTACAGACATGTATCCTTCATCGGGATTCTGATAGCTGAGCTTCTCCTTTTCAGTTCCTCCTTAGGAGGTGAATGCTTCACAGCGAAAATTACCTTGTTTTTTTTAGGAAATAATCACCACCATCTTCAGAAAAAATTATTTGATGCAGACGTCTTGGCTGTCTGTCTGACTAGTGATGCTTGGCTTCCTTCAGAGCCAAGACAAGACAAAGTGGAAAAGCCACTTCTGTGGTATGATCTTTCTGACCCACATGGATGTATACTTTTGGATGCCAGGAAGTATAGCCTTTTTCTCTCAACTGAGTATCAAGAGATCCTAGCAATGAACAGGTCTGATTTAGACTATCTACCCTGTTGACATCTTTCCTTGACCAGAGGATCCCACCCCAGGTGGTGTGAGTTGGACACAGTAGACAAACATGACTAATTATTTTTATGTAGTTACTATCTTTAAGGAAAAATTAAATAGAAGACTGTCTGTGGAGTTAATAATCTAGTGTTTTCTCCCTTTCACTGCTGTGATACGAAGTCAGTGGCTTAGCAGTCTAAACAGAGAGGGTTTATCAAGCCCTTACCTTTGGGGATAGTAATCTGACAGCCCAGGTCACAGTCCTGCTGCAACTGATAAAAAGCCACTTCCTGCAGCCGAGCACGCTCCAGCTCTGAGAGGCTTTGGACGGGAACTGACTTCAGCCGAACGCTGCGTCCTGACATGCTGTTCCAAGTGAAATCACCCTACAGGAAATCAAATGGAAAAATATGAAGCATCATATGGTATGCGCGGTTTAATAAACAGAACCATCTCTTTTACTGTTAGGCAAAACAACGCAGGTCCTCTTTTCTAAAAGACTGTTTTCTTGGACATCTCTAACCTTGCAAACGTCTTTGTTTTCCTAAGAGCAGCATTCCTTAAAAGGCCTACAGATATGCAAAACAAAAAGTCAATTCTGTCTGAAACCATTTAACCAAGTCTTGTTGCAAAAACATTAGGATTCCAGTAACCAAAAGCACAAAGCAGGCGGGGAGGGGGGGGAAGTGCCCTCGTCTGCTTTTCCCGGTTCGCTTTCTTTGTACAGTACTCGGTCATCACTTCAGTGCTTTCCCCCGCAGTCAGTCAGACATGCAGACCTCCTGGGGTGCGTGGACAACACACATCCCATCTCCCTCCACCTGCTCATCCCACTCCACCCCGCTGTTCAGCTGCTCACAGAGTACACATGCAGAGCCCCTTTTCTTTTCTAACACGTCCCATCCCCTCCTTATGACAATACTGTGTTTAGACCAAGATTGACTGAAGGACAAGCTGTTTCACGTTTTTGAAAAGCCGTAATAACAACGTATGTGTTAAAATTTATACAGGAAAACAACATGAGATATGCTGCATCTCTGCAAAGTACCAATTATGCTTGGAAAGCAAATCAAAAGCTTCAGCTGTTCTATCTCCCACCTGTGATAACACATACAAAAAGCTATTCTCTTAGCTAGTATTTAGCTTGGGTGAGAGAAGTAATCATCAGTGAAAGAGAAGTGCAAGCACATAGACAAGCTTAAAGGCTAATAATTATCTTCAAGTAAGAATTCCAGAATTCATCCAAGCATCATCAAACAGTGCATTTTAGCACTACAGGGAAAGAAAGAAGAATTTGTTTTTCATTCTGTGTTAAAAACTAAATATCAAACTTATCAGTAGGTATAACCCAATGCAGCTGTAGATAATGAAAAACTCTGATGTACATCAGATGAGCTGTAAAGACAAATCCACCAACCTGCCCTTCACAACATGGCAGACTTAAAATTAACAAACTTTGCTCTCAAGTGCCCATTTTCAGTTTAAATTTCAACATCTGTACCTTTACTGTATGCTTATTTTTTCCACCATTCACTTATAATTCATCTGTTCCGCACACACATCCACAGTCAAAGGATGCCCATTGACTTGGAAAGACATCGGCTGAAGCTCCTTATTACAAAAATCAGTAAAATTTGTCTTAGTAGTTATGCATCCTGTTGTATGTGAACATCTTTATGCACAGGTTTCCACATATTTTGCCTACATATATGTGTATGTATATATATGTGCAAACATACAACCTGTATATACATCTGTGTGTACACACACAGACATACCTATATACGCATACCCATGACTGCATGTGTGTATCCACATATACATGAGACAAAAATAATTCACAAATAGGCAGCACCATCTAGCAATACGGATCAAAGGAACTACACATTAAACACCATTTCTTACGATGCACAAAGTATGTTTGAGTTCATCAAGGAAGATTTTTTTCATAGCGTTTTTTGTAAGTTAGGCAACCATAACAGATAAAGCTGTTACTTCAATGTGAACAACTGCATATTTGTACACTCAATGCATGTAGTATGCTCAACATTTTCATGATATTTATATATACATGGGCCACATATGCAAGCTTCTGTGCTAGCCTAGTATTTGACTGCTGGAATTTGTTCCTTCTTTTTTTTTTCCTCTTCATCCTTTCCTCTTCCAGTGCCTTATTCCCGATTAGCTAAATTTAGTAATATCAAACTAAAGGTTTGCACAGTAACACAGGCTGAGCTAACTAGCCTAACACAAGCAAAAGCAAAGAGTCACATAAACCTTATTTGCAAAACTGTCAGTAAACATTTACATTTTTTAAAAAAGCTGTTGTCATTTATAGATAAAAGTGATTGAGAACAGAATCAACAACCAGACAATGTATACTAAGAAACTAGTTCCTTTCCAACCCTGATAATGCAAAAGAAACTTTACGAGTACAGAAACATGCAATTCAGTCCTCATGAACATAATGTAAAAAATGTTCTACAGTCAAACTGGCACAAAGAGAGAAATACAGGTCTTTATGGTACAGACTTGGGGGGGATTTTATCTATTTCTCTAAGACGAGCATTTTCATAAGCAAAAATATCACTGATATGTCTATCATAAAAAAAATTCTAACCAGGATGTTTAATTTTGAAAGAGGAATGGGATGCAAAAAGGATACCCATTAGAAAATGTTGAGGTAAGAGAATATTTCTGCTGTTTATGACACGTCCTGTTTCCCGTAGAGCACCAAAAACAAGGGGTGCATGAGGCTTTTAGAAATTACCACAGATTAAACAAATATTCCTCAACTGAATTTTGCATCAACACATGAATTATAGCACTTTTTTTCAGATAAAAATTACGAAGGGCAAATGTAACTCTGGACATAACTCTGCATCCTTTGTCTTATACCTGAATTGGGTCTGTAACCACAAGCAGTGAGTTGTACCACTGCAATGCCCAGCTCACGCATCAGTCCTGCCAAACAAACTCGGAGATACAAGGCTTGTTAGCTCTGCTACAGCCCTGCATTAATAAATACTCTGCTTTAGGGACCCCAGTGAGCCTCTTGGCACAGAGCTGTGCTGCTTTAGATGAGCAGAGCAGCCAACTCAGCACTGCCCCAGCAGGCAGGCTGATTTTACCTTCATATGGAGCACCCCACTTTGTTTTTTTATAGGAGGTCAAGGGTTTAAGACCAAGCAAAGAAGAAAGCCCCCAAAAGATTATGAGGGCTGTTTTTTTCTTCTTGTTGTTTTGGGGGTTTTGTTTGGTTTGGTTTTTTTGGTGGGTTGTTGTTGTTGGTTGTGTTTGCTGGGGGGGGGTTTCCTATTTTTTTTTCATTTGTTTGCGGGTTTTTTTGCTTTGGTTGTTGTTTTGTTTTGTTTTCTGGCAGTCTACAAGCTCCCAGTATATCCCTGGCACTCACTGGATTGGCCCTGCCTGGCTAAAAACGATGGGATGCAAGTTCTGCACCTTCTAACACCAGGACAGGTTGAGAAGTGATAAAGAATCACTCTGTCCAGTTGCTGAGAAGACATTCCTCCTTGACACTCGATGGGCTTCACAAAATCTCTGCTAGGTCAAATTAACATAGGTTTTTGCTTGGTAATGGAACGCATGACTAATTAACTAAAATATTTTTGGAAGATCATGTGTTAGGGCCAGTGGAATCTCCTAATCTGCTAAAGTGAGAGCCTCAAGAAATGTCTCCTTGAAAAAGTCTGTTTTATTTGGCAAATAAATATCACCGTCTTCTATGAGCCAAAACGCAGTATTTGATAATTTAATCTATTCACAGACTCCTATACTTTGTGTGACACAAGGTAAATTAAAAGCCTCATCTTCCTTCTAAAGCACTGTACAATTTTATGTACAGCCTGTAAATTACTGCAGAATCAACCAGGCTTGGGAGAATTCCAGGGAAGAGCAGCTCCCTTGCAGAATGGGTGCTGGTGCAATTACATCAGTCACATCTGCCTAAAAGCTATTCTCCACTGTGGGGCAACCAGAGGAGGGAAAGGGCAGGACAGACACAGAGAATATCATATGAGGAGGAACATTTCACCAGCCTACTTCAACATCATCCTGACATAGCTCCTTGCAGAAGCTTATGAGGAGATCTTTAACCACCAAGTCAGAGTGACTGGGTTTTTGAAGATCACACCCTGCATATGTGTTCAGACATATACAGACACACAGGTTTTTTCGTATTTATTTAGATCATAGGATTGTAAACCAGTATATGCCCTGCAAGTGGTTCCTTCATCACAAAACAAACACACACAAAACCAAACAAACAAAACCCACAACAAAACAAAACAAAAAAAAACCCAACCCATCCACACCACACCAACACCCACACCACAGAAACAAATGGAGAAGAGTGCCACCAGAAATATTACTCTGTTGCTTTGGGATAAAGTGATCAGCTTGATAGGACACAAACTGCAAATTGCCAGGATGCTTTCACAACTTTCATGAACCCTTAAACCAAACTAAAAGCCTTCTCCAGTTTCTCCTGCCAACCAGTCACTTCTTTTTTCTCACAAGTCTCCAGCTTCAGCTGCATTTTTTCTCTGGCCCTCCCACTAACATCTAGCAGCTTTCTTCCACTCAACCAAGCAGTGCACTTATCGGTTAAGAAATTAAAATACCAGATCAGATGACTCAGCAAAGGAGATGACTGGTTAGCTGCATCTTCTGCCTTTGAACGATCTGTCCACTTTTCCCGTATTTCTTGTCCACAGTCTTAAGAACATTTTTAATAAGATGCAGACTGAAGTTTTAATAATATTCTTGCACGATTTTTTTTTAATGGGTTGGATGTTCAGTGGCTCCAAAATAAACATCAAGTGGTACATCCTGACTTAAGTAACACTATGCACTTAAATTACTCTTAAGCATGTGTAGGCTATTCTTGTGTACTTGACCTCTTTTTCCTGAGCCTCCAACACACAGACTCTCAGATGACTTCAAGGGAAATCTTGTTCTTCTGTTCTTTGTACAATACAGAAACTGGGTGACAACACTGCAAAGAATTCTGAATGTAGATGCAAATCTACCGGTGCTGATTGACCTCTGAGGAGTTTTAAGCCTTAGTAAGTAATGTGGATCATGCACAGGGTGGCAAACAAGAACCCCCCGACATTTTAGATAACACAAATTTTAAGGCAAGATGGAAAAAGCAATTTTTATCTTACTGCATTATTATTATTGTTAATGACTTTAGTCTGTACTCATTTAAGTAAACGCCATTATCATATTAGCTGTCTACTTTTCGTTAGTCTTTCGCTGAAATCCATTGAAACCACTATGATCAAAACCAATTATGTCTATTTGTTTTTCTCCAGCCTGAACAACACTTAGCTATTGTGCTTGTATTTAGATAGGTCTCCACTGTAAAATAAATCAGTATTTTTGCACATGAAAATGTTACATTGCAAATAACATGGCAAATATAGTATTACAATCTCTTAATTCTGTTTGCTTAATTACTTCGTTAAGCTTCATGAAACTGCATATCATGGCTGCTTTATAAACCTTTCATTTACCTCGGTCATTTATTTGAACTCTCTCTAAAATTATTTCCAGACTCCTCAGGCATGAACTCTCCCAATTTGACTGTCAGCACAGATAATCCCTCTCTTCCTCACTTCCCTGGTGTTGCTGAACGAAAACCAGCTCTGAAGTGAAAGCTGGCCACTCCAGTACAGCTAGATACCTTACATATGAAATCAGTGTACAAAACACTGTTTCTAGACAGGATGAGAGTTAAGAAGGGGGAAATAAACTACATTAAGTACCCATTTTAGCATTACATGCAGTTAAGGACCATATGTCCAGTCCTTTACAAATGCCATCCTAGATAACCACTTGCAGATTTAAGTAAGACGTAAGACACAACCAGCTGGTATGAGTGTGCTGTGGCCTGATTCTCTCTGCCACACTATTTCCAGATGCTCTCCTATAGCCAGTGCAGCTGGAGTGGCAGCTACAAACTACTGCAAACCCTGGGATGCTCTGGCATCTCCAAGCACAGGTGTGTCAAACAGGTGCTCCCAAGGGACTGCTAGGACCACACACACACACACAAAAAAAAAAAAAGGACAAGCCCTTCAGATTAATGAAATGGCATCTAAATACTAAAAACAAAGAAGCACAAGGCTTGCCACGTGACACCAAAGTGTTCGGAGGAAGATATCTGAACATGGATGGACAAAGCATGGGGCCCCAACAATTAATCTTCATTAAGAAAGACTGACTTCATTAAGGTTGTTATCTAGGGTGACATCCTGTTCCTCTTGACGTCAGTGGTAAGATTATTAATATAATGTCTCCATTAGGAAGAGAATAAGTTCAGTTCAGATGATCCTGTGTTATAGTTTGGAGCCTTGCATCAAAGTTGCATTATCTCATGCTATACTGTACTTACCTATATTAAATAAAGCACATAGACAAAAAGCTATTAGTTTTGTCAAAAAGACCACACTTTAAAACCAGCAGTTCAGATATCAAAACTATTTAATGGCAATTAATATAACCACGGAGTTGCCAAAGACAGACACCTCCTCAATCCTAGCTAGCACCCCATTTTATTTCCAAGGTTGGAAATCCATGTACTTGGGATCTGTGCTGCAAGACAACCCCTGTGGGACACTGAAAGCCAGTATTCCCCACAGAGGAGGCAGAATTCACACCCACAGAACAAATACTTAACCTAGCAAGCCAGTATGAACCCACATCCAGGCAAAGATACACACTTCAGAATATTACAACGGTGATTTCCACTTACCAGAGTTGGCGGAGGGGAAAAAAAAAAAGCAGCCCTTCTAACTTTCTTCTAAGGGTAAACAGGGAGCAGAAGAATGAGCATGTATCAAAATAGCTAAAATAAAGGGGAAAATATTTCCTGTTCTTCTGTGATCAACCTCTCCAAGTTTTCCAAATGCCTCAGGATAGCATTTCATGTTTAGAATATTTCAAAAGCATTCTCTTAAAAAAAATGATTTGTAATGGAGCTGTATTTCATTCCTTTTCTGACTTTAATAAACATGAATGATGTACAAAGGTATTAGCCCAGCAAAATATTCATCTCTAAAATACTCTGCACTGAACTTTTTATACATCCCAAAAAAAACAACCTCCAGAAATTAGAAAGCTCAATTAAAATGCATAAAATATGAGTTCAGATTTTCTGCATTTCTTACTTCAGAAGATATCAATATTTTTGGAGGAGTTTATCTAGAAGCATCATGATTAGAACCAGAAGGGGGCAAGTACTTTTGTGGAAGTGCTATAGTGTAGACAGAACACCTTTAAAAGCCTAGATGCAACTGTAAGATTACAGTAGAAGTTCTGTCAGTCTTCATGGAAACAGATTTTTGTATATTTTTGTCAGTAAAATAGAATTAAGCCATATTGTAACTCTTTGAATTTTGCTGCAGGTTGAGAGTGCATGCACAGCTGTCATAACCACGATTGCAGGCACTAACAAGCTGAACTGCAGTAATTAAACCCTCTGAGACCACAATAATGGGCTACACTACAAAAGCCGGAGGTTTCATCAATCTCTACACAAGAGATCTGGGATAGTCTAGGTTGATTAAGAGAATTCCTACGCCTTTTATCAGTTCATATACTGTATACTTTGAGAAGTTGGTGCTACGTTTTTCGCAAGCATTAAACCAGTTTCCTGCTTGAGCAGGAATAACACGAACTCTGCAAGCTAATGGCAGCAGACCCAAAAATCAAACACAATAGCTGCACAACTACTATCCTCAGTGGCAAAGGTGCCTTAAACAGACCCCACTCCAGCTTCTGCAACCAACACAAACACGGTCCCAACAGCCCTCAGTGTTCAACTGCCTGTGAAGCTGAACACGGAACCACAGCCCATGATGCACCAAGGAATGACATGTTCTCTCATGTCATCTCTGAGTTTTCCTGTGTCCCCAAGTCACAGAAAAGGTGGGCTCCATCCTGAGGACAACCTTTGCTCGATACTACAGGTTGCAGTATCCATTCAACACATCCATTCACGTTATGCTCTTACTAAATGTAAAGATTTCCAATGAGGTTTTGAATATGAAATAGTGATTTTTCTCCTAAGCTTAATGAGAGTAATGTTAAACATATGAAAACATAAGGCCGAGATTACATCCAAAATGCATTTAAATGATTTGGATTAAACAAATACAATCAATATGTCCTATTTGTTGCTTTACTGGTCCTGAAGTAGTACATAATCCCCAATGAAACAATAAGGATGTCTGATAGCACAGAACTTAATCATTTCTGCATCAAATAATAAGTAATAATGTGACTGCAGCCAATGCTTTAAACAGTTAGGAGTGGGATCTATTTCTGTTATGTTCAGTATAAAAGAAAAAAAAAGTAACATTTTAAAGAGAAGTAAATTATCTACTATTTCAAAGAGAGAATGCACGTGAGACCACACATGGTGATTTCCAAGCATGCAAAAAAACCTACCAGCCTGAGTATTGTGTACAAGGTTAAAATATATATTTGAGTACTTTACCTTACCTCTTGGATTTTGAGCTTTTAAGAAACATGTAGATTATACTATCTGACTTGAGCATACCACCAGAATCTCATGATGTAAAATTAACATAATTAATTCAATTACACCAATAACAGGGATTTGACTCATAGTAAAGCTTTTAACTCAATACAACCCCCTATTCCTTCTGTTTCAAGTGGCTCAAACCAGTATTTTCTACAAACTGATATTACTTACAGAAAGGTTTTGGGGCATAAGGAAAACAAGATCTGTCACGGATGTGGAAAATAGCCATTCTGACTGCCTACATACCATGTCTGCTCGGAAAACAATTGCAGTATTTTTTCCTTCTTTTTTAGGGGAATGGGGGTGGGTGTGAATTAGTTGATAGGAACAAAATGCAAGACAGGTCCACATATTTACATTTGGAAGCAGAGCAAGACCTCTCAGTTACTCAGCCAAGACACAGAGCACTTGGGAAGAAGTCTGTACTACCTGGCTTACAGCATGAGCTTGAACCAGGCTTTACCCCATGTCACAGAATCAGAGAATCACAGAATCACAGAATGTTAAGGATTGGAAGGGACCTCAAAAGATCATCCAGTCCAATCTCCCTGCCGGAGCAGGAACACCTAGATGAGGTTACACAGGAAGGTGTCCAGGCCGGTTTTGAATGTCTCCAGAGAAGGAGACTCCACAACGTCCCTGGGCAGCCTGTTCCAGTGCTCTGTCANATTGTTTATTCTTGGCACTGGTCTTAATGAAGGCTTTGCTGTGAGGGGTTGGTCTCTCTGACCTTGGCAAGTGTCCTGGGTCATTGGGGGGAAGCAACGAGAGGAAGCGGTCTGAGTCAGATGACCACGAATTGACCAATTGGAGTATTCCATCCCATTCACGACATCCTGGATATAAAAAGTGGAGACCAGAAGGACTTTCCTTCTTCTGCTGGGTCTTCTGCTGCTTCGCTTCGCTGCTTCTTCATCTCTGCTTCTTTCTGCCGTCCCTGCAAGCTAAGGCCTTGTGACAGACTGAATCTAGTTCCAGTTGGCTGCAGGGTCCTGCCGGAGTATTTGCTGGGAATTGCAAGACTGGTTCTATAATATTTGTTTTGCGTTATTTTCTCTATGTTTATTTAGTAGCATTAGTAAAACGTTTTCAAATTTTCCAGTTCTCTTCTCTCTGTCCTTCTTTTCCTTTCCTCTCAAAATCGCCTGTCCCTACTGAAAAGGGGGGCGGGGAGGGGGCAGGGGGAAGGCAGTTAAGAAAAATACATCTGCCACGGTTTCTGATTGTCTCCCTGCGATCAAACCACAACACCCCATCCCAAGGAAGTGCCCTAATCAGGAGGCTACTGATTAACATCTACCCCCACAACTACACTGAACCTTGGTGCAGACTGTAGGCCCACTCCAGAACAACCTGCAAACTCATTACATGAGTGGCTACTCTCAGAGCCAACTTGGACACCTCCACTGGTGACCACCCACTTACTCCATACTGTGACTGCGTGTGCTCCCTCATGCACATTCTCCCTTTCACAGCCTGGGCTGAAATAAAGGTGTTGTGGCAGTCTTAGTCTTATTTAAGGATGTTTTCTCTGAGTCATGAGTTTTTATCACCAGCCAGCAGCGATGCAGGTGTTAGGAACACAAGTACACATGCCTCTTGGAGGCGGGGACAGACATGTTTCAAACAGGCAGAAAACAAGCAATTAGTTTTTAGGGACTGGGAGTTTTCACTTCATTTGCTACACAAACATTCCTCACTTTCATTTTGGTTTTATCACTGTCACACTATGTTCACACATGCAAACATTACCCTGTCCTACACACTGATGTCAGGCAGCTGAGGAGAAGTCTGTACCACTAAGTGAGTTTCAGTGCCCTGCCAATCTACTCTGGTTTATTGGGATTGTGTTTCTTGCTTTGTTTGTTTGGTGGTGGTTTTGCACCCTCTCCTCCCCCCCCCTTTTTTTTAAATACATCTGAGATACCAAATTCCATCCACATTTGCAGCTGTTTTGATGACTCTGTCGCTCTCCTAAAGACTTTGCGCAGATAATGGAAAAGTTCAGAAAGTATAGAAAACGTAGAAAGTCTAATAATTACGAAAATGCTATAAGCACAAGCAAGTGGCTTTGCATTCAACAGCATTGTCATTAATCTATGTAATTACTTTTCCTTTTTTTTTTATGTATTGAAGCAGAGCATGCTTTCTTCTTGCAATGCACAGCAAAGGTCAATACTTCAGCTTACCAAGAAACACTACTTTAGCATTTCTTATAAAAAAAAAAATCCTCTTTGCACACATGAACCTGCTGATTTGCCATTAAGTTAAATACCAAACAAGAGTTTAAATATTTTTTAAGAAACCTCCTCAGCTACACTGGAACTATACAAACTGCTCTGAATGGATATATATCTACAAGTTAGACTGATGGATCAGTGTACAGACCTGGGAAGACCACTAAAGAGCACACTGATGCTCATCATTGCCTGTTCACATAAAGGATCATTAAAAATGTGGCATTCCAAAGCAAGAAATGTAAAACAGATCCACATAAATAAAACTACTCTGTTGCAACATCAGTTTTCAGGAGAAAGATACATTTTGCACCCCTCCAACCTGAGGCACCCCAAGTGCAAACTGTGTGTCTGCCAGACAGTCTGCAACTTCTTTGTTTTTAAGCAGCACATTTACTTTGGACAGAGAAAGGGAAAAATAGCCCATAAAGTTCCCACTGTTATGAAAAATAGAAACAATTGCTAGAGTTACAAGCTCCTTGTAGACCAAGCTGGAAGATGAACAGCTCTGAAGTCTACTTTCTTCTACTCAGCTAACCCAAATTTAAAAACGCAGCAAGAACAGAGTCATGGCCATAAAACCTGATGCTTACAGAAACTGTTATTTGCCAAACTGAACCTGTGCAGCTGCAGCTGTCATGCCATCAGCCTTCAAGAAGCCTTTACCCTCAGCATATTCTGCTCACAACTGCCTGGGTTATAGGCCCATCATGCACAGATCTTACAGAAAAGGATAAATGTGTCACTGCTGACTTCAAAGCACACCACCTGATAAAGCCGCTCAGATACAAATCAGCCTAATTATACAGTTTGGTTTCAAAATGTTAATGCCACTTCTCATTCCACAGTTTCATTCAGTCCAACTATGAAAACAGGCAATATCATGAAAGTAGTCTGAAAGCAAACAGTATTTGAAGGCGCTCAGTTTATTGATGGTTTTCCAGAACCACGTAAGTGGATGGTAACATCATATTTTCCCCCCACTGAGTAAAAGCTGTACTGTTTTCTTCGAACATAGCTAAAGCACAAAAAAAATAAACCTGATGTCACCATAAATACCACACTCAGCACACATTCTCCATCACGCTCTACCACACTACACACAAGATTCTTCTGTTTCCTTACCCATTAACCACGTTCCCTTGCCTCTTCGGTGTCCTTTAGTATTAGATTTGATCAAACCAGATTTGAATTAAGAACTTAAATTTAACTACGCCATTTCGTAAAATAAGAATAAGGTAAGAATAATGTCATTGTCCTAAAGCTGTGTATTGAGCGTCTAAGAGAGTCCAGCTGGAGAAGCTGTGACTCCCAGGACCTTTTGATGCCAGATGTCATGAATCTTAAGGGGAAAAAAATGATCATTTCTTCACTTTGAAGTACACTGAGAGCCCAGCGCAGGGAAAAGCCCAGTCACACAACCACATTGTGACCAGGTTCCATACTTCTTACTCCAGAGGAGATGTCTCAAGGCAGTGCGAGGAGTGGTGAGGAAGGGGCAGGTCACCCCTCAAAAAAATCCTTTTCCCCCATGGCAATGCAAGCTCAAAACTGACTGTAACTGCTCAAACTCTCCCTATTAGGAGTAGCCAAAAGAGTGTTGGATGCAGCTACCATGGCTCATTGGAGAATAGTGAGGAGCACTTGGCAGTTTCTGCCTGGCCTTCTCATACAGTTAGTTTGCAGCCCTTTAAAACGCCTTTGAAAACTTTCTGCTCAAACAGGCAGGCCAGCTATATTTATAACTCAGTTTTGACAACAACAACAGAGAGCCTGAACATTTTACACAGATTGCTGGAGAAAAAAAAAAATCCTCGGTGAAGGCACTGCTTCATAAATAATGTCTGTCACGTTCACAGTCCCCATACACAATGCTGTCATCTACAGTGTGTGGGCAGGGAGTGTAAGAAATCTGTGAAAAACAAACAGTGAATCACCAATGATTTTGATGGCAGCTCTGCCCTACGTGGCATTTCACCAAGCCATCATTCAGAGCGACAACTTGGTTTCTCGGCTGGCACAACTTAGCGCTTCATCAGATTGCTCACAGAAGAGGAGAAACCATGGGCTAGAGTTCATGGCAGCTGGAAGGGAGATTATGTAAGTGTTTTTTTCATATATTCACCCAGATGCCTTGAGCACCTCTAAATCAAGGTAGGCTGAAGAGCCTCCCACCTACTGGGGTATGAGAACCTGTGCTCGCAGCTTGAAAGCACATGCAGGCCTTCCCAGCTCGACACCTTGGCCACCAATGCCTGCCTGGTAGCAGCAGACATGGACATCGGACAACCCTAATTTCAAAGCCTTATCCAAAGCCCAGGGAAATCGAAGCACAAGCTTCAGCGTTTTCAGTGCCTCTTAGAGCAGACATCAAAACCTCAAATCATACAGCTCCTCATCTCCGTTTCCAGTCTCCGTCCGCACCACTACCCAGGGCTGAACAGTGCCCAGGACAGCTAGCATGTTGCACACTAAGCATCATACCATACAAGATTTCCAAGGAAAAACCTGTCTTAGTTGCAAAGAGGGCTGAATAACCTTCCCAGAAAAGTACTGTCAGTGATTGTGCTTACAACTCAACACAAACCCAGGGCACTGAAGTGAGATTTATCTCTCCCTGTCAAAATGCTGTCGCCAGGAATCAGTGTCCTGCTAGTCATCTCATAATTATGCTGTACATTTGTAGTTCTTTCAATCTTTCTTGAAAAATAAGCGTCTTCAGCCCTTGTCCCATTGAGTTCCCTCTAATAGGGAATGTTTTTTCTTCCCCATTTCAAACTACTTTTTTCAGTAATACACAGCTTTATATTTAAAATAAATGATATTCAGGATGGAATGTCATAAATATCAAATGTTCACAGTTTATAGAGAGATCATGTAAAATATACCCTATCAGCAAAAAATGCAAGAATATTATCAACTCCCGTTGTATACTTTGGATTCGTTTCTTCCCACAGCACTCAAAAATATTAATTTTCATATTTCAAAATGAGATTGGTGCAAATTCTCACTGATAAACTGCTTACGTGATTCTGATATTGTAACCTCATCATTTACAGATAAGCAGTATAGGACTTCCAACTTGTTTATTGATTACACAAAACTCAAAAGACTTGACTCTCATTCCAGAGGGGTGCAGGATTAGGAGAACCAAATTAGCAGGCAGTTGAGAACTCCTCTAGCTGACCTCTTGTTATACCAATGACCAATGCTGGCCACAAAAGCCTCATGGAACTGTCAAAAATAGATTCAGAAATAGAATTGACCTAAAAACCTCATTTTTTCAGTGGAAAAAATTAGAGTTTTCTCTTAAAAAGTACTAATGAAAAATATGTTTTCTGTGGAAAAAAAATGATGACTCAGTCAAAAAGTTCAAAAAAGTCTGCAGCTAAGAAGGAAGATATTTTCAGTCCAAAATTCTCTGGTGTGCCTTATGGGAGCTGCGATTCAAGTGCATTGCATGCTTGGCTACCTTTTCTCTCTTGAGCGAGGGTTCCTGTGACAGATTCCTTCCTTCACCTCCAGGGATGGCATTGCACCGCGAAAAGTCTATTACGGCTCATTAAAAAGAACCTGAGGTATAAAAAAAAACCTCTGCAGAATAGCTTTGAGGAGACATTGCAGGGCTATTTTGAATAAAAACACATTCCATTTTTGTACTTCCATGAAAAGTAATTGAAAAATGCTGACTACTTTAGCATTTCCTGGATTCCTTTTGAACTATACTGGGGAGCCCCAGAGATAAACTGGGCATCACAGTCACGTTAGATTATACACATTAAGACTGGTTGACACAGTTAACTCAAAAATAGAGAAGTGCAACAACCTTGATCAGATTTATACGTGACATGATCTGATGACCTGTGAAAGCACAGAAGCAGTAGCAAGTTGCATATGCAAAAAAGTTACTTTAATTATATTTGAGCTTTCTGGTCCAGTAACCACAAAACACCTCATCTGCTACAGAGATTGTCTGCTGCATCTCTCAGACTCTAAAAAGCAGAAAGCAAATAAAAACCAATTAAATATATTTAACTTGGGTTATTTATCTCATGATTTTAACTGTTACCTATTAGGAGAGACTGATGACTCCAAAAGAGATGACATAAGTATTCTGACAAGTTATATTGGGCTCTAATAAAACCCCATACGGTGAGACAGATCGAGAGAATGTGCAGCATCATCCATGTTTCTAGAAAAGGAAAACTTCAAAAGGAGTTGCAGAGACTTGAGCAAGCTGATGGAGAGCTGAAAGAGAAGCACTCCCAGTCCTGGAAGAACCAAAGCTGAGTTTCTTCAGATGTCCTAGTACTGCTGTAATCTCTCAATAACAGCAGAAGAGTATGCTGTACCTTTTCTCTGAGACTTTTGAAAGCAGTCAAACATATATTCTGAGTTACTGCAACACCATGAAAACCCTGTTTTACAGCTTTGCTTATAATAAATGCTGTATGATGGTTTTTCCCTTTACTGAAGTTCTAAAACCCAGGTGTGTGGAGAAGCACCACGCACAGCCCATACCTTATCAATGGTTCAATCACCAGGGCCAACTCCCACCTTAGGCCACCTTTAGATGTCCTGTCGGCAGGAAGCAGCACGTACACGGAACTACAAATTTATGCCATGTTTTAGAATACTATGCATGAGATTTTTACAAGAGAATTTGGTGAGAAGAGGGTGCAGCAAGGACTTCGTCCAGTTCCCAAAGGGAGCAGCAGGGCCAGGGAGAAGCCCTCAGCAGCTCCCCATGTGTATGCGTAAAGCTCCAGGGCCTGTTTCTGAAAAATTAAAGGTTGAAGAGTGCAGGCCCTGCTCTCACAGCATTTGAAAAGACACATCTCCATCCACAGTCTCCAAATGAAAGACATAAACATAAACAAACTCAGAGGCAGACTGAAAACCTATTTTTAGATGAATGAAGAGCATGAAATCTTTCCAATGTCCTCTTCTTACCCTCCTCTTCTATTTCTTCTCTTCCCCTCCCTTCTCCCCCATATGCTTTTGTCAGTAACTGCCAAACACTCCCTGCTTCTATTTAAAATTTTTAATGGCAATCTAGCAGACGTGCCCAATGCAATTATTTTAATCTGTCTGTGGTAAGTAGCCACAGCAGCTGTTCACTGCCTCTTATCAACATTATTAATACCGTAATTAAAATATACATTAGTCAGAGAAAAGATCTACATAAACCTCTTCAAATTTTACTTTTCCATTATTGATTGGGGAAAGTGCTTATTAAAAAAGAGAGAACCAAGAGCAAGGGTCTTAAGTATGAAGCTCCTACTAAAAAAAGGCATGCAGACACAGGAAGTTACAGAGCTTTCACTGCAATATCCTTGTAAAATCAACAATTGCTTGCCAGGTTCAGTTTGCTGCTGGGTCTCACACTATCGCTGTATGTAGAGCTCCCCACCCCACAGACGTGTAGCAGCACAGCGTATTGCTTTTGAACTTCTATCGAACTCCACTAACATCAAAATATGACAGCATTTCAGCCTACTGTCAAAGATTTCTGGTAACATAGAGGTCTAGAGAGCAAATTCATTTTGATGTTTATGGGATCTGAAGAGTTCTTATCTGCATTATGCCCTTTAATGACCTAAAGGAGATTACTTGATACAGCTCCTTAATAATTACAAAGTTGATGCAAGGGAAACTCACACCATAAGCCCGCATTTTGAAATAAGAGGGATTATACACTTAAGTATCACTGCAGTGTGCTTCAAACGGGCTGCAGATGAATTTTAGTTGATCGCCTTAGAGGTACTCTTTGTTCTCCAGATCCCCAGGGATCTCCTACAGGGTCTACCGTGTCTGGTTTGGAAGTTATACACATCAATATGTTTACACATATGTTTTCATGTAAGAGTCCAGCTCTTCAGAAAAGTCACCCCAGCAAAGCAGCAGGACTTTATAAGCTTTGCCGCAGTATAACAATTTCTGTTAGCTGAAGTTGTGGCTATTTGTTCAGAACCAGAAGAGGACAAAAAAAAAATATATATATATATAAATAAAGCTCTGTAAGAGCCTTTACTCAGGTCTGAAGAATTCAACAGCTGCATCCCATTCAAAAAGTGGAACAGAATACATATTCTCAGATACAAGAATGACTTTCCAGGGGCCAAGTTGAAAACTGGATACATTTCTAAAAGAAGACATCAATTTCAAAGGCATTTGTAACATTCTCACATTTCACAGTATTTTTACAAGTTAACTTCGTGATAATTTGGTAGTTACTTTAAAGCTTTATCTCCAGGAAGTACGCAAAAGTATACATGCATCTCAGTGTATGTATTTATGTAAGGAATACATAAGGAATACGTAAAGCTTCAGCCAAGCCATTGCAGACAGAAACCTGCAGGTGTGCTCTCTGCACTTCTGGAAAGTGAGACCCTGAGAACCAGAACTCAGATGCACTCTTTAACTCCTTCTGACGATTTTAAAGCCGTTTGCATCACTCTGCTTTTCTCGAGCCCGAGTGGTTCTTCCTTTGAAGCATGCAGCTGAATTCCTGGTGTTAGGAAAACCATGGGCAGCTTCCCGAGCTGCTCCTCCGCCAGCGGTAGCGGGGCTGTGGCAGAACAGAGCTGGCACATTGCTGCTGCTGGCAGATATCTAGGGCTGAACCACCACGGTTGCTCTCACCCCTGTCTGAACTTCTGTATTTCAGTCCCTAGCTATCTATGCAATGCAAGCTGAATTCGCCTTAGTAGTATTTTCTAATACAACTCTTGGTCATACAGAAGCAACCAGTATCTTACAGGACTGACACAATGAAATAGATGACCTTGGCTGAATAAGTTATATACACTGGATACAAGCGTTATTTTGGTAAAGATGGATAAAAATACTCAATAATGCTTGCAGATGGAAACTGAGGGAATAGTAAAGAATGAAGCATCTGTTAAATGTATGATTTTATGTTTATTATTGCATAGAAGGCTACTTCCCTTACACTTCTCCATTCAAACCCTCCCTGAATAAACATTAAACGTTTTTCCTTTGTGACTTCTCACACAGCACAGAATTAATGAAAGAGCATGTTAGTGGTGTCATTACTTTTATTATTATCACCTGTAAATCATTAATTACAGAATTAATTGGTTTATCCTTGAGGAAGCCCTTAGAGTTTGTTAAGTTCTACCCTTTCCATTTGACAAGAGTAAAGCCAACAATGGCATAAGTGAAGAGCAACTACAGATGTTTCAAATGGTGTCAGATCAGCTATGGACTAAGACCAGATCTACAGTGGAATTGCTTTCAAAATATAGACATCTCTACCTAACTAGATACTTTAAATACTACTTTCAACCAGTGGTGATCAACAGGAACTTTTGGCAAAGCAACTCATTTCATTTGGTTTACACAGATAAGAATGAAACTCCAGAAATGCCTTTTTCCCCACTTCTCCCATGCAGGGAAGGAGTGTATGATGGCCAGCTCAGAGGTGTATGCCTATACTGTGGTCACATCGCAGACATGTAATGAGATGAGATTAATTCCTTTCTTAAGTACCGTTTTCCCTCACTGCCGAGCACCGAGTTTCCATTGAGCTCTGATCTTTGCTAGCAAGGCAGCAGGAACATGATGAACATGCTTATCAGCAGCCATCTCCTCAGCTGCTTGATAAAACACAGGGTTTTGTGGCAAACTTGCCAACAAGTTTCCCAAGGCTGAGCATTCATTCAGCTGTAGCCCTTCACACGGCCCCCTAAATCAAGCGGCTCCAACCAAGCAACCAACCTTCTCTGCACCAGCCCACTCTTACAGAGCCCAGCCCCTGTCCCAAATGAAGCTGAGGCCCTTGCAACATTCAGAAAACTGCTAAAAATCACTGTTTCTTTCATTAATGTCATGCTTAGCAGTGAAAATGTCAGCTGCGGAGGAACCTGCCTTTGCTTAGTTCATCGCCTGCTTTAATTCCCTGAAGTCCAATTGCCATTTATAGCGATGGGGCTGGGTGGAGCGTCGCTGGGAAGATGGAGATCACAGGCTGCATTCTTCAGCTGCTGCGAGAGTCTTTTCTCCAAGGAACTGGGCACATGCTGTGCTATTACGAAACACACAACAGTCGGTCGCAATTTTTAATTACACTACTACTGTTTTTCAACTAATTTGGTGCCAACCTCTGCAAGAACAGTTTCCAGCACTACAAAAATTTAGCCTGAAAATCGTCCCAATGAGTTATCGTAGTAAGGACATGAACTCCCACAAAAATGAATGGCAGATTTGCAGTAACACAACAAGAGCCAGAGCTCTTTCAAGTCCATTAGGGAGCTGGTTATTGCCAGTCTGTCCTATACAGAAGGTATTCAGGCTACAGCAGACTACACAGAGACACATGCAATAGAGATATGCAGAGAGCATCCATGGATTGCAATGATACAGTTAATGCTGTCCTCCTCCCCCATTTTTTCCAAAAGGCTAAAACTGCCTTCTATCTGAAAGCAAACCAGAAGACAATAGTACAAATACCATCCACAGTTCACACTTCCAAGAGTACTCTGTTTAAAAGCAAATAATCTCCTAAATTGCTCTTTCCAAAATAAACTCAATTTTTTTTCTGCTAGTTATTAATTACAGAAGAATTTTCTCAAGTTTATTGATGGTGGGAAAGAAAAGTAGAGTTAGAGCATTATTTTCTTGTGGAGAACTGAAATAACACTTTTTCCAGATTTCCACAGAGATGTTCAGTGGAAAAATGCCCAGTATCCTGAAACGCTTCTCTCTGGAAATTAGTTTCACTCTTTCCTTCCCATATAGTCTTTTATGGATGTGAAGAAAAGCACACAATAAAACAATATGCAGTCTTTAAAAGCACATTGAAACATTCATTTCTAATATCCAAAATGTCTATCTGCGAGGAAGAAGTTTATGGGACATTATTCCAAACCAATAAAGATTTTCTTACAACCTAGAAAGTCTTTATTTTTTTTAATGTTTTTTCCTAGCATTGCTGCTGATGAGAATCAACAAATTCTACTTCAATTAGTTGTTTTATACAAATAGTTACATAACAAAGAGAAGAGTCAACTCCTGTACCCAAGCCCTGAGCTCTAAGGTAAAAGACTATATGTCAACTATTGGAGCATGACCGAACGTCTC
Organism: Pampusana beccarii; assembly: GCA_013399365.1. Lineage (NCBI taxonomy): Eukaryota > Metazoa > Chordata > Aves > Columbiformes > Columbidae > Pampusana > Pampusana beccarii. Next base: position 831,693 of record VWYH01003124.1, on the reverse strand, counting down.
AAGTTCTCATTTATTTTCAATTCTTCTGATAGCTACAGAAGTAATTCTAAGAGTCATCCATCATGTCTCCTGTTAAAGATGTCTCTACAAAATGTGCCTACTTGTTTTTTCACTGTACCATGGGTGAGAGGCATAAGAAGCATTTCAGACTGTGCATGACAAACATTTTTTAAAACTTTAGATTACCCAGATAAAAATGTCCTCAGACACTTAGGAAAGAGAGAAGGGGCAGGAGGGAGCAGAAAGAAGGGGAAAGGAGAGGGAAGAGGCACTGACCCCGCTCATTTATCTCACTGGAGAGCGGGGATATGTTCCAGAGTAGCTAATAGTTTCAACCGTATGACCTCACACAACTGATTTTAAGCTTGCCCTGTGTTTTGCAATAGGAACTAAACGTGATAAACGCTACTGAACTCGGCAATGAGTTAACCACCCATCCCACCACACTGTCACTGTCCCTCTAGAAGGCTAAAGAGACAGAAGACAAACAGCTCCTCTCCAGAGGGAGAGCTGACAGCCGTGGGTCTGCAGCCATGGCCTTCAGCTTAGCCCAGTGTCCTCCCCTACCAAGGAGCTCACCTTCCATCCTTGGGACACAGGAGTGAGCTGAGGGGAAAGTCACAAAGGCACACAGCCAACCTCAGCTGACACCAGTTTTTAGGTTTCTAACCACATTCTCCTATTTCTCTTCAATATTTTTCTGTAGTCCTACTGCTTTAGGGTCACTACTCCCCCTTCGAAGGAAAACAACTGCTGTACAGCCACAGAAGGAAAACAACTGCTGTACAAAGGCAAAGGAGAAACTAAACACCTATTAACATCACAAAAGAATACAACAATTAATCAGAGGGATGAGGAGGGAAAAGGCCTGTAATTTATCTTCTACTTAATACCTCTTCTGTATTACACCAAATACAGTATTTTAAAAGTAGTATGATTTTAAAGACTATTGTCCCTCATAAACTGTATGTTCCCTTTTAACCCATGAATCATCTAAGGTGTGGTGAATTACTTAAGGCTATCCCAGAAAACGCCTGTCCAAGCTGTATCCCACTGGCCAGGCTGTGCCCCAAGGGATGACTCTCTCACTTCTGTCATCAAATAGCACAACTCCTCAGCAGACAACTGTTCTGCTGTGTAATGCAACCCTGGGCTGGTCATACAGACCTGTTCTAGACAACACCACCAATTGCCTTTGCAACACCCCCCCCCCCCCAAACCAACCAACCAACCAAAAAATTATTTGCCCTTACTAACACAATATGCACAAAAAGCTTTTCAGAGTCCACTGATCTGTGTACCTGGAGCTGCTTAGGTTTACATTATGCTGGCATAAAATCAGCACAATTATACTTGAAATAAATACAGGAAAAATTTTATAACAAAATGCTTGAAAGGTCAGCTTGTAGTACATTGCTATTCAAGAAAACACATTATTAATCAGGATGTTACCACATGCTTTCATTTGAGCATCTTGTTTCATAATTTAGGACACAGATTTTGAATGTAAAAAAATTGCAATGAGTGTTTGTTTCCTACTGACCTTACCATCAGATTTGCTCATTCCAGTTTGAATTAATTAGGCTATTAAATCACTTAGCATTTGTCCTCATGTAAAGACAGCCAGAATCTGCTCCTTCACTCTCCGTGACACTACAGACCTTCTCGCAGACTTTTCTTCATATAGAAGGTACCTCCCTGTATAAATACCTATCTTCTGTATAGAAGATAGACTCCAGAGAGTAGACATTTACCTGGCCAATAGCATTGTGTTACTATCTCAAGCCAAGGATGGAGAATTTATTGTTTCTGCTGACAGTCACCATAGATTTCCAAACTCCACAGGCCAAGAAGCATTCATCTAAGCCATCTTGTGGGTTTTGTGCTGTGCTGGATCTAGACCTGTTTTCTTAATCTTGGACTCTTGCCTCCCCAGTAAAGCAACCCAGGGGAAACCAGCACAGCACACAAATACAGCTGTGGCTCTGCAGAAGCTGCAAGGATTTTTTTGCCAGCAGGGAAATCAACATAAAATTTGGAAGCAGATGTGTGTGTGTTAGCATGCATATTGATGTTCGCAATGCAACAGCGGTTTGAGAGTAAAATACCATACATTTAAAACAGTTAATTATCAAAACAGTATTAACAGAATGAGAATACTCAGTTGTTGCATGTTGAGAATCAGGAAAAAAAGACTATGACAAGGAAGACAACCTCACAACTTTCTCCTGTCTCCCCCACTTCCCACCCAGGCTGTTACTATATGCCCATACATGGCCTTAGGCCGCCTGCAAAACTGCTGCTGTACTCTGCTAACGCATTAGCAAACAAAAGAAACACCTACTGAAATTCATCACAAGTTATTACCTGTTTTATTTGCTACATATTTAACAAGTTTCCACACAAAGGTGTCAACCAGCCTGAGCATAAAGACAGCCATGTAGGATATAGTTACGTGGTCTTTTACAAGGTGGACAATTTTCCAGTAGGTTAACAGCAAACCTCACCTTGCTAGTACTACTGTGATAGCAAATATCCTCTACTATTCTTTTTTGCATGGCACTGCTCCATGCAGATTTTAGGAAGGCGCGTAAAGTGCTGGTGGAGACAGACCCCACTGTTCCCAAAGAAGGTGTCAATCCTGACTGAAGACCAAGCACAGCTTCACATACCTCAATTTACAAATATTTTTCTTATGTTTTATGTAAGGCTGTCCCTACACTTACGAGGAAACACCACAGCACCTGCCCTGCTCCAGAGAGGGAGCTGATGCTGGGTCTTACCATGGCTCCCATCTCACCAACCCAGCTGGGTTTCCTTGCAGGGAGGGGGCCGGTGTGGAGCCAGGACCCATGCATGGTCTGGGCCTGGGAACTGAGACATGACCTTGGTCTGGTGGTTCAGCAGCAAGCAGACACGGAAAGGGAGAAGATGTACATTTTTGGAGTCAAGGAGCACATATGTAATCAAGCTTATGCAGCTCAACAAGTGAAGACACATCAGCAACTGTGCAATTACTAGCTGTGTTAGCACTGTAACTTACACTTAGCTAAAGACACCATGTGTTGGTTTATGAAAATGATAACATTTTAAATTAATATATCCACACAGCATTTTGCCACACAGGGTTAGCTACCTTAGCTCTGCCATCTGCTAAACTTCAGCAGCCCTGTGATGTTCCCGATATTGTGGCTTATCACTGCTGGAAAGGACAGTTGACCAAGACTGTAAGTACTGTCGCTCAGGGCTCAGGCTGAGAGCTGAGGAGTTGTGCGATTTCAGTTCAGGATGGAGAAAACCACAAGCCCAGAACCAGAGGCTGAAGTCTATATTCACGAACTACACGTGCCTGGGCTCGTGCCCCGGCAGCAACCCAGCTGGCAGGGAAGGGCCTTAATCCACACTATTGAACTGCCTCCCTCTCCAAAGTGGCAGAGTCTAAACAGTCTGTCATGAATAATCCCCAGCCTGTGCTAACTCTGTACTCAGGATCTGTTTCGGAGAGTTGGTCTGGACCTAAGCTACATCAGAAACACTGGTGATAACCTGACAGCACAGGTGATGGAGCCCCAGCAGCAGAAGATGCTCTCTGACATGGTTCAATCTGTGCAGATGTGGCCAAAGACAGCAGAGCAGGAGGCAGAAAGGCAGATACACCTGCAATCATGGCATTTGTGCATCTCAAAGAAAGTTATTCACACTCCGCAATATACTGTGAGAGAAGACATGAAGCTGCACCTTTGTTTTCCTTTTGTTTCCGTAGTTATGCTGGACCTGTGCTGCCTACTGGCTGATCTCGGGAATACAGATTAAAGAGACTCTCACCCATCTTTGATCAGGTCAATTCTTCACACTTGCACAAAAAAGGTAGTATTAGATTTTGTGTTTTATTTTTCCTGCCCAAGCTATGTGAAATATTTCTGTAAGAGTGAACTTGTGTGTATGCCATGTAGTAGTGACGTTTTAAACAAAGACAAAAAATTACTAACATTTATCATTAATATCAGTGTTATACCACTAATTAACATTTACCTATGTTAAGCAAGGCTTTCCAAGGTACCCTCACACTTACTGACTGGGTCAATGCTACTCTTAAAATTGACAGCAAGCTTCACCTGAGCTTCATGTAGATTAAGGTCAAATGACAGAAGACTCAATATATCCCAAGTCAGGCAAGTCTATTTCTACAGAGCTGATTTATACATTTGTTATCATTTGATGCTGTTTTATTATAAAGCAAACAGTGGGCTTGCCTCTCTAAAATTACCTAGAAAGTTCTACACTCCAAGTTAAGAGAGACAGTTGAAGCTACAAGTATTTACAGACAGTGGTAAGTACTTTTTCCACTTACTCGCCAACCCGCACTTCAGTCAGTGAGACTTTATGTCCAAGCAGTGACGCACAAGATGACATATGCTGTTTGATGACAGCCAAATCAGTAAATCTCTCAAAACACAAAGGATATCTCTTCTTTGGCCACCCTGTTGTGTACGACTTGCAACAAATTTGGCTGTTGGCAGTCCTTAGCTCTGCAAGAGCTTGGTAGCAGTGCTCTCCTTGTTGCACATTTTAAACCAGGTTTTTCAGCTCAGTATATATTTTTTTTCTGTTTCTATGCCTGCACAATTCTTCTGATATCAGAACGAACAAACAAACAAACAAAAAAACAGAACAGGACTTGATCTGACACGATGGGGTCCCTGATGGCTACAGTTTCCCACTTCCTAGGGGTAGATACCACTTTCTCTGAGCCCCTCTCTCCTGTTCTCCTGGGATGAGAGAACACTTTTGACATTTCCCTCAGCTTTGGAAAGGGAAAAGAAATAAGCAGGCCTGTGATCTACCTGATTTCTTTTCCTACTTTGAGAAGCATAAGAAGGAGCTGTTGCTGCCTATTTACTCTTTTTCCTTTAGCCCAGAGAAAACAGTCTTTCCAGGGAAGAGCTATTCCCCCCACCCCTTGGCAGGATAGAGAAGATTATTCCATTACTCCTTGAGAACCAACAGCAGAAGGGATATTCTCAACTAACTCCACAAGGAAAAAGGGATCAACAAGTGTTTAAAACACTAACAGGCTCTGTGTAAGCACAGCCAACTGGGGAGTTTGGGATGCATAAGGATTTTCTTTACAGTTTAGTTGTGCCAATGTAAAAAAAGTAGTTGTGATTTTTTGTCAGTTAATGTAGATGAGCATTCTTCACTCCACGCTTTTACCTCAACTACTGCCCAACCAAACCACTGTTCATCCCTTTCTTCTCCTACTTAATGTAGAACATTAACGCCAACTCCTAATTAAAGAATGCTCACAGAAAATTGAAATTATAAGCCACAGAAAATGTTTGTGTTCATTTACGCTACTATTGCATTTTATTTTTCATGGTATGAAAAAACAATTGCAACTTACTATGTCTTACTCAACATTTCTGCAGTGGTCTTCCTTACAGAGACTTTAATAAGGTTAGTGGTAATAACACTGAAAACATCACTTAAAAATTAGTGCATTACCTTAACTTCTATTACCATGAAAACCTTGGATTCTTTTGTCCTGAAACTTGACACCAGGAGAGCAGAAACACCACGTCTAGCTGGCAAAATGCATACCTAAAAACTTCAGAAGCAAAGAGCTTTATACATCAAAACTGAAATTATAGTAATACAATTTTGTTTTCTAAAATTACTTCTGAATATTACCAAACCACACAGTTATGCTTGTTTTCATGACCTGACATAGTACTACTAGCACAGGACATGGCCTAAATTGGCTTATTGCAAGAAAAGCAAAATACCTTACTTTTCTTCAACTCCCCACTGTGATGATACAGATGATGGAAGACCTCAGGGCCTTATTTTTAAAAGCATGAAGACATTAAGTGCTGGGAAACAAAAAGGCTTTCAGAACGTGATCCAAATGCAGGAATTCACCCATCCACTCTGCTCCTTCTCTTCACTGGGGCGAGCAAGGATGTCCCCTGTATGGAGATCTGGGTGCTCACTCACTGGGTAAGGCACAGGTGACAGTCCTGTGATTAAAACTGGGTGCAAATAGATAATAATCCTCCTCCTCCAATACTGAATTTTGAGTCTGAGAAATCTTTTCATTGGAAACCTATTATTTCTCAATGTGATGAGAACAGGATCCATTCCTGCAGTGGAAATATCAACCCCTCCCAGTTTCTTAGCTCTGCTCAGCGCAGCGCTTTGAAAGCGTAACCTCCTTAACCCTGACATGTACTTTTGCAGAGTGGTCACCTCAGATAATACTTTTAGCAGGACAAACAGACCACACCTTTATAATAACAAATTATATGTGAATTGTAAATTTGGCACAAAATTCTACATTCCGTGAACAAAATTACATTAAGATAGATAAAACAGCCAGGAAAAGCAGAAAAGAAAATTATAACTCTGGAGAGGGAGTGCTCTTCAAGTCAGTTCTTAAATAAATATTTTTATCTATTTTTTTTCTTGAAAGTCTCCCGTGAGGTTTCTCAAAAAAAAAAAAAAAAAAAAAAAAAAAAAAAAAACAAAAAAAAAAAAAAAAAAAAAAAAAAAAAAAATCACACACACACAAAAAAACAACAACAAAAAAAACACCACACAAAACCACAGCCATGAGAGCAAAAACTCAACTCAGCAAGAAGGAATCATGAACAGTTCTCAAATATTTTTTGCAGATTCTCCAGTTGCTAAAACCTATTGTTGTTTTTTTTAAGGCTATGACTGCTCCCACATTCCTCTCTCAGAATCTACTAAAGCTGTGCTGTTGGCAAGAATTGCTACATTACTTCTAAATGACATTTAGTCCTTTTGCTCTGGGTACTCACGAACTGGACTTCAAAATTAAAGGGAACTGCCCTCGGAGATTGCAGAAACAATGGAGACCAAAACCAAAAAAAGTTCAAACATTTGCATTCTGTCTCAAGATAAATTCCAAAATCCAAAGGAATTTTATCACCAATTCGCTGTTCTCAACAAATATTTAATAACGAATGATCGAGCTTTCCAAACAGACTGTAGAATATTTGTTCTTGATATCTGCAGATTGTTTATTTTAATTCAGATTCAGATGCTAATACATGAGCACTGTTTTTTTCTGATATAGTGACAGCCAAAGCAGTATTTTTTTCCTCTTGGAGCAGATACTGTAATATGAGAAAGATGGAAGACTGGATCTTGACCACCTGCCCCCTGGTTGCAATGTTTGCTACACCAGTGAGTATTATAGTCATGTTGTGACTAAAACAGCAATTCAGTCCTCAGCTTTGTTAAGCTCGACAGTGAATACTCTTCTTACTTCGAGATGCAACATCAACCATATATATACAGGGCTATAAAGTGAAAATTCCACAGGAGAAAATGAAGATTTAGCTGGTCTGCACACTAAACACTCTGGCTGGGGTTAATTGTAGCAGACCTTACGGGAATGCCTTGCCTGATCCACGAGACAATGACACTGGCTGGGGAAGGAGCCTTAGTGCCAAAAACTGTCCTCCAGCAGGGAGGGACCCCTTCGGCACAAGGATCCCCTTAAACTCCACACTAGAGTCCCTTTCCAAAGGGTTCACCAGGGGAGCATCCACAGCAGTGCCGTGCAGAGACGTCCAGCACCTGTCAGGTGCGTTTAGCAAAGAGTCATCCGTCTTAGTCTCAGAGTTAACGCATTTGACAGCTCTGTGCCGTTATTGCTTTCTGACGACTATCCTGCTTTCATGAAGAGCACAGGGAAAAGATCAGTACTGTAGATGAAAATTCGCCTTCCTGAGGCCTGGAATACTATTTGGTGTGCCACGGCATGATACACTGGAGTTGGCAGCCACCCCGGGCCAAAGGGCAGGATTTCTTTTCCAAACTCCTCCAATCTTATTAATCTTTCCATAGGAATGAAGTAGAGATAGCAGCACTGTTTTGACTGCTAATGCTTCATGTAAAAATAAGCTCCTAATGACTTCAGACTGAAGGCAAATCTGGCAGTCAGCAAAAGCTTTAAGTACATGCTTAGTTTAAGAAGTTTTGCTATCTATTGTGTGCAACTATTCTCTTGAATCATAGATGTAGACTGGGTTTTGTACAGACGAACTTGAGCTATTTAGCAACTCATCCCACCCATCCCTGCTTCCTAGAAGAGAATGCTTTGACCTAAAGAGGTGCTCGCTCTTTCTGTCAGCTACAGTGAGGTACGAGACAATTGCCTTATATGTTTAATGGGTACATAAGAAAGCTCATGCTCAAAAAATGCTACCCGTAATGGCTTACCAGCAATGCAGTGAGACAAATCTGTCACCACTATATTCATTACATGAACTCAAAGACTATGAGCAAAACCCAGGCCAAGCACTAATATTACTTGGGAGTAATTTTACTAACACCAAGGTAAACAAAATAAATCTTACAGTTTCCTTTTCCAGCTACGCCCCATCCAACACATCCTGGTTTTATCAGCTTCAGCTAGTAGGTAAAATATTTTCATCTTTTTGACATATTCACTTTAACATGGCTGGTTGCAGGAAGAAACTGATTCATATTGAGTTACATCAGTGTCAAGCAGCTCCCAATGACGTAAAACCAGAGCCCTGCAAAGTGGACCTGACCCACTGGGTCTTCAGACAGAGAAGATTTATTTCAAAGCAAGTTCAGAAGATAAAACCACATTAACTATATGGAATACTTTCAAGTGCCAGTTCTGGTTTATCAGTCCAGAAATTTCTTCTGAGCATGGAAGTTCATGCAGTACATTAAATTCTGGTTTTGCTGTACTGTACAACAGAGGAATCTGCCTAAAAATGGGAGATGTTCATGCATTGGTATTCAGGCAGCTCCGCAATCATAAAAGCCCATGATATCCTTTAAATTAAGGGGGGAGGAAGGGAGAAGAAAAACAATAAAACAAACTTGTCTAGTTTTAAGGAGTACTTTTTGCCTGTACCTAATCAGAATGTTCAGAAATGTTGAATATTTGGGAAAGGTTATCTGAGTAAGAGAAAACTTGATCATTATATTAGGAAAAGAGAATCACAGATTTTGGAAACTATGATATCTGTTTTTTCTTCCTGCTTTACTGTTTCAGCTAGTACAAAAATATTTCCCATTCCTCTAAGACCAGATGGCTTTAGGTTTTAACCTTGTGGACTGCAGCAGCAAAGTTGGAACAGAACTGGAAACAGATATTTTCATGCTCATTAAATAGTAATGGTTTTTAAATGTAGTTTCAGCTCAAAACAGGTCCAGAGCAAAACTTTCAAAATGTGTTACAGCAGCAGCTCCTGGGCTACGAAAAAAGACAGAAAAAAAATTTAGCAGAATGCCTCCATCTGCCTTAGTTTCACTTAGCAAGTTCAAGACTTCACAAAATATGTGATTTTGGGACAGTGTCTCCATGTAGGCAATTATAGACCAGAATCTTCAAGGCTTCCAGACTTTCAGCTCACCTGAAAGACAACCTAGTAGACTCTGTGGTTTTAAGATCGGCATATTTGATTCACCACAAATTACATAAACTGTACTGCTGCATGCTGCTCAGCACGTAAAAGATATTGAAAACCACTTCTAGAAAATGATAGGTATTACAAACCTCTCAGAATGTAAAAGCACAAAAAGTCAAGCTTGGCTTTGTCATCTGTTCTTAGGAAAGGAAATACGCTAAGCTGACATGCCTATGGATTATTGTTGTCTCCTTCCTTTCCTTGGAGAAAGGAATACCTTCTTAGGAAGGTACTAACACCTTCGGAATAGCACCAGAGTCAGATGAGACCCCAAGTATCCCATTTCAATTTTCCTTTGCTTTTCTCTGTATATGCAATCCTCAAAATCTCCATCACTGACAGAGTGGCATAGATACCAACTGCCTGTGAATATGTATATAGAGGCACGTTACACCTGCACTAGCGCTTACATTAGTTACAACAACACCCAAATGCCAAACATTTAAAAGCGCTGCACCAAGGTACCTGGAAAGCAAAACACCCAAGTACCCTGATAGGGACGTAAGTTAGGAGGAAGCGACAGAAACTCTTCCTTGCATGGTCCATAGCTGGAATTCAAACACAAGGGAGGACAACATATGAGGCAATACTCTGTGTGGACAGACATGGCACTGTACTGTGGTGTACAGACAATTTTCCCTTAAATATCCCACATGAGTAAGTATTTTGCACATTTCTTCTGTTAGGCTTCTATTATCTTCCCACTTACGGAAGGAGGTATATAATAAAAGAACACACTCCACATTTTGGAGAATATAATAGCGTTCTTTTGCAGTTTGAAAAGATGCAGACCATCAAATCACAAGAAGAACAAACTTTGGTCCAAGAGCTTTCATTATATGGTCTGGATAGCCTAACAGGGCCATCCCTGCGAACCTCTATGTGCCACTACAGTACACATGTTGAATAACAAAGCAGGTGGCTTTCTCCATCTGTGCATTCATGCCATGGCTATGATTCAATAGCAGCTGGCTATATCACGACCCAACATTAGCAGCCATCCAAGAGGAAACGATGAAAAATCTTTTTCTTTTTTTTCCCTTCACCCCTCTGCTATTACAGACAGTTTGTGTTAGTTGAAACAATATATCTCTCTGCGCAGCCACACTGTTGTCAGGTTGGAATTAATTCATGTCAGTGTAGCTTCTGTTAGAGCGGAGCAAAAGATCAAACTTTAAACAAATTTGTAATTAAACCAGGCAGATGACTGCCAGATCAGATCTATCATATCAATACAGTTTGTCCTGTCAAAGCTTCATGAAGTTACACGGAATTTCAGAGGAAGAAACTTACATTAACAAAGGGTATAATGCTCTACAAAGGGAAGACTACAATTTGCAGGACCTTGCATCCTGCAGGAAAATATAAACATACTAACATCATGGCCTTTGAAACAGATAGAGTTAATAACATGTCCTTTTATCTTTAAAAGAAACCAAGTACGCAATGTAGTACGTGCTCACAGAATCACGATGCAATTCAGAAGGCAGGAAGATTATAACAGCTTGTTCTAACAGTGCAACAAGCTTCCACATCTTCTGGCTCATTGCTTTTCTCCCCGTTTTATACTTAAATCTCACTAAGGCTTTTTTACTTGGGAAAAAGCCGCAAATCTCATTCTTTCTGTATCTTAGAACTATTATCAGCACTTGAAAAGAGACAAAACACAAACCCCATAACCACCGCACGAGAGGTCTTTGTAAGGCTGGTTTTAATTTCATTCTTTTCCTTCTCTTTGGGGATTCAAGAGACCAGGAAATCAGAGGGGGAAAAAAAAAAAAAAAAGCTGAAGTATTTTAGGCATTTTCACTTGCTTTCAAAAAATCAATCCATCTCCTGTAGTCAGCGGTGCATGCCTCCATTAACCCTCCCTCTCAGTGAGGACTCTAACTGGAAAAACAAAAGGATGTAACTAGCAGAGAATAAAAATACTTTTTTTAAAAAAAAGGGGAAAAAAAAGCAACCTTTTGTTGAGCTTAGGATTTAAAATATGAGCTGGAGGTATTACACTTTGTACCCAAAATAGCAGAGTGATCAAGAATAAACACGCTGTCCCAAAAAATGGTCACATTGCGGTTTGAAAAGATACGGTATACCAAATTATAAAGAATATCTTATAACTCCACAAAAAAGTACTTAAAATAGAGACATATCTAATACACGCCATGAACTTGTACTGTGACTGAACTTGACTTCAGACAGTAAGAACATGACACTATCACAAAGTACCCTGCGCTTCTAGTAAAAACATAGAGAATTAAATCTCCATGAACTGTTTCTAGTTCTGTTTTTACAAATGCTCTGAGAACACATGGCCATACCTTACTCCTTCCCTTACTAACGAGATAAGAAAGAATAAGTGGTTTTTTTAGAGCAAACTGAGAACTTAATAAAAATATTTTATTAAAATCACTGGCTTCACTCACTCTGTGTCACAAAAGTGTAAACCACTTATGTTCCCATTAAAAGGCATGTTCACACAGGGAGGTATTAGCTATAACATCCTTAAATTAAATTTGACAGGACTATACCATAAAAGTTACCTCTTTTAAGGGCACAGTGTCAGATCACATGCTACACCAGCATAAGGACGTACCTGAGGGAAAGGTGAGACAGAGGTATTTGCTACCAATGCAGGTAGCACTGTCACTGAGCTGCTGCCTAGACTGACTTGGGGAAGCCAGCACGACGCTGCCTGTCAGCCCACTTTGACAGCAAATGCACGCTTTCATTTCACTTCATGCAACAGGAACAAAAACACCCAGAAGTGAGCAGGGTTCCCCTGAACTAGCCGTCTCCACGACAAATGTGTTGCAGAGGCAATGCTGTCAGTGGCATCGATATGAGATACCTATATTGCCTGCCTCTAGGTCTAGACACCAGGCCTTGGCCCTCTTCAGCATCACTGACAAAACCCTTCTCTCCAAGGCATAATTTTTTTCTGTCCTCATCTCCTTTACGCGTGATTCTAGACCTACTAGAGATTAGCTCTTCTTAGCTTAATGGCCAAGGCAGCATCTACTGAAGCCAACAAAAAGTCAGAATTCTACTGTCAAACCAACTTATCTGTTCATCAGAAATATTCTGTATTTCTAGAATGCATGGCCAAAAAAAACCCCTAATTTTACCCTTTTTTCTGTTTTAAAAACCAAATAAATTTAAGAATAACAATAAACAACTAGAAAGAGAACAACAAAAAGCTTTAGTTGACTCCAAATCAACCAATCATCTCCTTTTTAAATCAGGGCAAACCCCAACCTTTACATTATGCTGCCCATATGCTGAGATTTTTCTTCTGCACGAATGCATCCACTGGAAAAAGAGTAAATGGCATTGAACATTTCAAAGTAACTGTATGGTAAGTGCTGCTGTTTAGAAAGAATATATTTTACTTATCACACCGGACATTTTACAGAGCCATGTTATTAGGCAACTCCTAAATGTCCACTCCAGCTATAGGAAGCTACACACAGCTGGTCTCAAAGTGCCACAGAGAAGAAATATGGAGAACTGGAAAGGGGCTGTTGCAGCACCAGGGATCATGCACATCCCTCCATCTGCAACTCTTCCATGCAGGAGTGCTCCATTACTTAGCATGATACCAACAGAAGAGTATAAATCTCTACTTGCCTCCCTTCAATTGGTCCTGTATTTGACCCTGGACGTAGCAATGAACGTCTACACGCAAAACACAGGAGACACAGTTCACATGAGGAAAAATGCAGCCACCACAGGGGAAGCAAAGTCCAAAGTCTCCTTTTTCACAAGAGATCACTCAGGCATTCCCTGTGCACTGTCCAAAGCCACTGCGAGGTAGCCAAGCTACCTCAAATGGACTTCTCATCTGCCCACATGGCCTGGCACAGTGCTGTGCTGAGTTGCCCACTCGAGTCCTGCAAGAAGAGCAGCACTGCCAGCTGGATGCTTGGTCTCTTGTGGAGCAGAGCAGCCCTGGAGCAGCACAGTGCAGCCTTCCCTCTGCTGGGATGGAGCACACGGGGCAGCCCCAAGGGGCAGTGCCCAGGGAATGCCGACTTTATGGAGATCAAGTTCAGTCCCATGAAGTGCAGGAAATTGAGCAAAAGAGGGGAAAAAAAAAATAAAAGAAGGAAAAGATGAAGGAAGACAATTTAAAAAGGAAGGGAAAAGTATAAGGGAAAAAAAAGAAAAGAGTATTGGATAGACAAAACTTTAAAAACTAATTAAAAAGTTACTAACCCTTAAGCACAAGTAGAAGCAAGAACACCAAACTCAAGTGGAAGATGTTCAGCTTAATTCATTCTTAAAGAAAATTCGCAAATTGAGATCAATCTAATTGCCTTCATTTGCTACTGAGAACCAAAGCAAGACTTCTAGAGAAATAAGAATGAGGAACTTAAGAAAAAGGAAGACATAAAACCAGTTAATTTGAATAAGACTAGAAAAAAGACTAAGGCAACAGTCATCTGCATGTAGGCCAGAGAACCTGAAGGGCAATCAAAATCTCGCAAATCAACGTTTTGAGGGATCACTGCATCTCCTTACCTGCTGGCTCACTAGGAGAAGATTCCCAAGGCCACAAAGGGCAATTCAGAGCCACAGCCAACTAGAAAGCATTAGGTTCATTAACTAATTGCAAGTACAAGAAATACATCTCAATCTACATTTCTGAAAACCTATCCCCTAAGGTAGAGATTTTCTTAAAGCAAATCAGTTATCAGTTAGATTCCTATATGTCACTACCTTGCAATGATTTATAGCTGCCATTCGTGATTTCCGAAACATCAATTTTTATGATTACTCTGACAAAAGATGTGAAGTGGAAACTCCAGAGAATGAGAGCAAACAATCTTTTTCCTTCCACACATAGTCCACTTCTATAGAAATGCAGCTCACTATTCCAATGCCACTTGTTCCAGAAGTCCTCCCCCCATGTAGTCACCATTTTTCAATTTTGAAAGCAGTATTTTCCACTTCGCAAGCTCCTGCCTGAAACAGAATGATTCCCTCACTTCCTAACATACATAACTAAGGAAAAATAAAACACAAGCTTAACTTACCATCAAGCAACATACTCTCTTAGCTTCGTGTTCCTTTCTCGAACAGAAAATTACACACTTGGATTTAAGTCCTATTCCCTCACCTCTACCTTTGCTCTACAGCCTTTCACAGAGGGAGGAAACATACAGGCATAACACATTTGCATGGAACAGATAACTGGAGGAAGCTAAGAAAATCACCTGCATCTTGCTGAGCTCCTTCATCTTCCTGCAGCTACTGACTTACTGCTGGAGAAAAAGGTAACCTCTATAAATACACAACATATTTGGCATAGGGCACTGCTGGAAATGAAGACAGAGATAAGCAATGCCTGAAAAGACCTTGTTTTCTTTAGCCACAGCCAGTTGGCTTCTGCAGGAGGCTGTTAACTGGAATAAATCCTCTAAGAGACTGGAAGAGACAGACTGGACAAGAAAGTACAGGGGAGACAGAATGGCAAGAAAAAATTAGGGGAACCTTCCAGCAGATTGCAGGGTGTATCACGCTAGCAACCTGCAGCCTGAGAGAAGATGGAGGAGTTTCCTAAGATACAGAATCAAGGCAGGCAGAGACAGTGAGAAGTACCAAATATCCCACTAGAAACAAGAGAAAAAGGTAGATGAAACTTTGGGGAAAGCAAAGGGACACATGTGGAGCAAAGAATAAAAGACAGATGGAGAGCTTACAAAAAAGAAGATGAAAATAAAATCAGTGTGAGACCACATGAAATTAATCGAAATTCATCTAGAAAGCAGAACAGCTATGATTTCCCCTAAGGGATTAATATCCCTGTTTCTCTTGATACAAGTTCACATGCAAGGACTATTTATTATTGTTGCCGAAAAATTCCAGCAAAGTATTCTCAAGTCTAAAGCAACCATGGGAATTTTCTCTTCCTGACAGCTAAAAATCAACTAAATTGGTACGTTTCAAATATCATAACATGATGAAAAAGAACAGCATGAAGTGGCTCAGGTATTTTTTTTCCATCACTTCTACCATCAAAGCCGTGTCAAGTGACTGAAAAACATTCTCTGAAAAACAAACAAGTTAAGAGTTTTGTTGGGCCCCACAGGGATTTCCAGCAACTCAGAGATGTTTATGGAATGCAGCCGCCCCGGGAGGCTTCATCTCTTCGCCGAGAAGGAGCAAAGGGATCCCATCAGATACTAACTGTCCATAGATAGAGTTACCTGCAACAAGATCAATCAGAAAATTATCTCCCAAGTGAAGTACCATGCCATTAACTTAAATGAATCTGCACGTCATCCTGTGTTAAAAGAGTCGAAAATGTCTACAGAAAACCTAGGGCTTGAAGTCCACTTAGATCCCTGTAAACTAAGCCCTTGATTAATGAAGGGAGAAGAACGATCTCGAAGGCTTCTAAGGAAAGAATCACTCCCCTGCAGCTGAGAAAGAGAGTGGGCCAGAGTTCCAGCAAACACTAAAAGCCCAACTGGAATGTTCTGCTTTGAAAGAAGCAATTAATAGACCTTGACTGCAAGGTCAGCCACTCTCCTGGTTTGTCCTGTTGTATGGGGTCCCCTCCCAAACCTTCCCCAACCACGTGGGCAGCCCAGAATTCAGCAGTGGTCCACATAAATGCAACATCTCTATGAAGAGAACCATTGGTAAGGTTGGGAGCATGAAGATTTCTAGACACAGGCTCTTATTTCACATGACTCAGTCTTTTAATTTTATGTCTGTGCAATGAGTGTTATTTCAGGCCCAAGCAAGCTTCCCCTTAAGTCAATGGATATGCACATACCATGACCAAAAAGCATGCCCGCTATTATTATCGGAGTGCATTTTCTCTCACATCCACTCATGCAAAGCAAGAACTCAGATCAAGTTAAGCATGGCACCAGGGAAAAACAATTTTAGTGGTAAAGACTAAATGGAGTGGGCAGGAGAGATCAGAAACAAGAAGAGCAAGGAAGAAGGAGTAGGAGGAAACTCACACCTACGGGTGGAATTCTCTCAGCCCTGGTGAATGCCAAGGGGTGCAGATCAAGCTCCCCTTAATCATGTTTTGCAGAGATAGATAAGGTATTTGTTCCTTTCCTGAGCAGGCCAGAATGGACTCAGCTACTTAAAGGGTGTCTTCCTTTATCCTTCTATGGATACTCAGGCACTGATGGCACTCAAGCACTCACACAAAATAAAATGAGAGAGAAGACTTCCAGAGAAGAAATGGGGAAGGACGAAAAGTGAATTGACATTACAACCCACAAACAGAGGGAGACAGGTAAATTAATATCTTCATTCCTCCTCACTGCAGGGGAAAGATGTGTCTAATAAGACTCCCACTTGGTTATCAAATTTTACCTCTTCTGATCTGTAATAGATGTGTTCTGTGCTTCACGGAGCTCTCCTAATAAACACACACCTCTCTCACCAGAATACAGATAAATTATCTCAGTAATGTTTCTGGCTTGGTGCAATATACTAATCTATAATGATAACAGAAATCTACATATCACTGTCATCTTCAAAGCACTGCACAAATACTAATTAACTAATCAATGAACACCGCACCAGAGAGTGTTAACATAGGATTAATATGTTGATAGGTGTGTAGGCAGCTAATGTTTATGGTGAGCGTTTAATTTAGGTGCCTGATTTCACCCTCCAAGAAAGGTTGCTCCCTTAAGGCAGGTCATCCTTCTGCCTGCAAGGGAAGGGTGAGAACCGGGAAGCGGCGTCTGACTCGGTGCCAGACCCCGCCTGACAGTGGAAAAAGACGCTTCAGAAAAGCCTGGAATGGCCCCAAAACCTCCCCGCCTCCTGAGCCAAGCAAAGGGAGAGGGAAAACTTTACAACTTAGGCGGGATAACGCTGAAGGTGGCTGACATTTCAAGGAATAGCGTGCTAAATTAGAAAAACAATCCTTGGTACACAAAGCAGGTTTGAGGCAACTCTGTGATGGTGGCGCTTAAGATTTATTCTGCACTGGAGCACCTTGCAAGTGCTGGAGACCAGCAGGAGCGCACCCAAGCGTTCCCCTCCCAAGCTATCCACCATCCTGCGTGTTCAGGCTGTCAGGGCCGAGGAGGTGCATTAGCACCTTAGCCAACATGTCAGATTTTTTATCATTTTGCAAACCTGATAATCTGTCTGATAGATCTTGAAAGATAACAGATACAGGCATTGCAGCAGTATATCTCTATGGGTAAACAGCTCCTGCTATTACATTCCTGTGAACACATCTACAGAATGAGACGGATAATCCACAAGTGACCCAAGTCTTAAACCACGCTGAGACCACATTAACAAGCTTCTAGATTGACAACATGCGTACAAAAATCAAGATTTTCTTCATAATACCGTCAACTGACAGTTTTTCGGTTCAGCAGTCTCCAACCTGCCACAGCCATTCTCTCTTTCCAACCACAACCTGCCTGCCTATTTCTGAGGTCCAGTCTGAACAAATGGGCCACTTCACTGCCAAGCAGCTCTTTTGTAACAGCAAGGCAACTGCATGGGACGATTATCTAGCTGTAAAACCTTAGTCAGTGAAAGCTCCTGCAGACTTAATTACCAAGAAAAAAAAAAAAAGAAAAACACACAAAAACCCAAACAAACAAATAAAAAACCAACCAACAACAACAACAAAAAAAAACAACCACCAGCTTCTGCTCTGAATTGATCTCTATATAATATACCCATTAGCAGAGTTTAACCATCAACAAATGGTACAGTTTAATTCAGTCTATAGATAAGCTTAAAGAAGTTAGGTAGGATGGCCATCACCATGAAGGACATGCTTTTACGCTTTGGAAGAAAACAATGACAGCTACGTAGACCCAGGCACCGTGCTACAATAACATCCCCCAAATTGCTTTCATTCCCAGGTGGAGGTGCTCTGGGTTGTATGTGCTGTGAAGAGACAGCAAGTCTTTGATCACCATATCTCCCAGTTTTCCTTCCTCCACTCTGGGAAGACAGTTGCTTGCTAAGAGAACTTACACTCTCAACAATGCAACTTTCCAGCTTCAGAAATGGGACAGCCTTGAATTAGCTTTCACCCACACCTCTGAGGAGAGGAATCTCATTGCACACAGCAAACACTTTTCCATGCTCCCCCTTGCTTCTGCAGAAAAGCCAACACCCTGGCAGTAGAGAAGCCCTCAAAAGCTGAGAGCCAATGCGCTCTGTTACAGCCCAGCTTGATTTTCAAATCAATCATGTGAGTCCCCAACAATGCGATAAAGTAAAAATAATTATTTCTGAAAAAATAAATATTTTGACAGTGTGTCAGAATTGGGCTTTGCTAATGCAGATGCTCTGTGGGAAATACATCTAGGAATGGGTGAAAAAATTGCAGCTGTTTTTTCCATATCTTGTGGTAGGAGCTTTGCACTTAAAAATTCAGATGGCAGAAGCTGAGTTTATTGATCAGTGAGCTTTAAAAGTATAGTTGTGGATGGCTGTCTCCTTATCACGATCTGTCTGGTTTTGCTAATAGAATTCCCAGCAAGTGAGAGTAAACACAAGATTCTCCTAGTAGAGATGTTATATATTCAAAAATCAATAGATAGATATGTAACCACCTTAGCAGCATACATGGCAGTGAGAGCTATGGAAATTTTTTCACTCCAGCTTCACAAGCACACAGTGCTGACATCTGCCCACCGCAGCACAGGCAAGGTGACAGTGAGAAACCCACTGCTCAGTCATGATACATGGGGAACAGCAGAAGGTAAACAGGGTGAAAGGCTTGTCAGACCCATAAATGCAAAGGAGCACTGCTGTAAAGAAGTAACAGCCCCTACACAAGTGCTGTTGTTACATTAAATGCTAAATACACCTCCTTGTAAAACTGCACGTAGTGATCAATTATTGCTGGCAATGTAGATCATATAAATACTTAGAAACGAAGGCCAGGCCTCACTGAAAACTCCAAATGTCTTCGGGTTAAGAAATACTGCAGCCCTTTGTGCTGCAAGGCTGGACTCGCATTTAACACTCCGGGATATCATATATCAAAGAGAGCTTGTTCCTCTAAAGAGGTGAATGCCTTTCTTAGAAAGCTACCAGAACTTTTTTCCATCTTTTTTTGGCAGTCTCACATCACCAAAAGTTATCATACGCAGACATTAGGCAACAGAGATAACACTCCATAACTCTCCATACACTGGACTGGGTCCTGGATAACAAGACCTACAGCGACTGGTCCAAAAATGGGTTTCACTCTCTGGCTATCACCACAGCTGATTCAACACATTCAAAACCAACTCCTTTTAGCAGAGCATCAAATATTCAATAGCACAAGCAAACATATCTCAGTCACCCCTTATCTGCAGCTAACTCTTTAACTACACTCTTACGTAAGGCTACAGCTTACTCATTGACTCGCCAGGTTTCACACACTACAGAGGAGATTCCTCCAGAGGCTTTGGTGATACAGCCCTGTGCTCCGGCATCCCACGCCGCATTCCCACATACCAGGCACTCCCCGGGCATCTCTGTTGGGAGCCCCCGCACTGGAGAGTGGCCACGGCGCAACCCCAACCCTGCCAAGGGGGTGTTTCTTCATGGGATGTGATCAAGGGATGCTCAAGGGAGTTCTTGGGGAGAGCAAGTCCTCCTCATCAAGGCCTCACGGCGTGACCTCTCTGCTTGCCACGAGATAAGGGGCCCACTGCGTGAAGCCTCACTCCTTAGGTAAGGGAGCTGGTTTAGGAAGGGGTCAGACTCACCGGTGTCCGCCCCGCAGAAGCCATGGGCAGGGTCTGCAGAGCATGTCCTCCGTGTCTCCCTAAGCCTTCCCAGCCCATCAGTGTTTGCACGGACACCTCAAGCATCGCTCCCCTGACCGTGCGCTCAGCTCCCTCCCTCTCCTGCCTGCTGAGGTTTTAGCATCTCTCTTTGATGTTAGGCTCAGCCTTGCAACAGGGTAGCCTGCATGGAGACAGCCAGGAGACGTCTCTCCCAGTTGGTGCTGTTACATTTCACTGCCGTGGAGCTGGCTCCTACAGCCTGCACATACTCTCACTGCTTTTGCTTTTCTTGGTTGTTTTTTTTTTGTTTGTTTGTTTTAAAATGTAATAACTTTTTTTACCCTTCAATTTAAATCTGTGCATTTAGGGATGCATTAACACTAATCTACAGCACAGAAACCCAGTCATGCCTACAGTTTTATACATTTCCCCAGAGGAATCACATGAATTTGTTAACGGAGCAAATCAGTCCAAACTAAATCATATTTTCCTTCTACCTTATAAAATGGAGTGCTGCCTCAAGCAACCTCATGCACCTACCTTACAGAAAGACAAGTGCTACCATGCACTTCAAAACTTCCAAGAAAAAAATCTATCCTATCATGAGCTGGGTCCCAGCCAGGACAGCTTTCCTTTCAAAGGAAGAATTTTGCCCACGGAATTCAAATCTTACGGGCACTTTTGTGTATGGAGCTTCCTACCATTACAGCTGAGCACCTGCTTTCATTGAATAACCACAGAGAACCATTCACTGGAAAACATGGACCATAACCTGTTCTGTCTAATTTCCCAAATGACAGTTTTCTTCCTTCAATAATGTTGAAAACAAGAGTGATATTTTTTGACAATAAAATATCATTAACCATACAAACTGAGATTCAGTTCAATCCCTTTGGTCCTTTAGATCTGATGATATTATATATTTTGTCTCAACCTTCTATTTTTACTGATGCCAGTGATGACTGATTAGTCTGATGAACTGCAAGTAACTTCCTTTTGCTTTCAAATTATACCAATATTTCTTCAGATGAGAAACTTCAGTTTACCTAAAGAAAAGTCTGAAGTGGTTGGCTAAATGAGACACTGTAATACTCTAATCACTCAGTAAATCTCAAAGCTGAGTTGTTCAGACCATTTACAAATGTGTGCTGCAGGCCAACAGCTGCCATCAGCATCAGCATGTTCCAGCCAAGCACCCAGGAACCAGAAGCCAAATAATTGTATAAGAAAGAAGCAGCATACTCAGTTTTGAAAAAAAAAAATAAAAAAAAATCTCCATGGTCTCCCATGTCAGAGCATAATCCACGGTAGTAAGCTGGAGGCTTATCTGAAACATAGTTAAATACAGCTGAGGAGAGATACCATTACCTTCAAAGGTATGAGAGGTTTGCATACTGTGTTTGTAATCACTCCCTGACCAATGCATCGCTTCAACAAATTTTTGCCTATTTCGAAACAATATAAGCAAAAAAAATGTTAGCACTTTTGTGTTACATATAGCTCTTCATGCCACAGGTGCCCTTATCTGTTTCCTAGGAAATCAAGTATTTCCTTTCACCTACACAGTAACAATTCAACAGCACTGAAAGATTTCCATTTTGTGTGACTTAAAGAGCAGAAACAATGCACATCAATCAAGCACAAGATGGTGTTCCTCTACTAATGCACTGCTAGTTGGCAGTCATGGGATGCTGGACAAGCACAGTCAGATGCAGTGGAAGAGATGAGAGACAGCCTGGAAGAAGTCCAAACAGAACTGAAGAAAAATAACCCTGAGTAGCTGAATCAACGACTTTGACATGAAAACAAGAAAGGAGACAAGCAGCAGCTGCAATAGCACAGAGAATCAAGAGTATAATGTGCTGCGTAAGGTGAGAGAGGTGAAAGCAGGTTTGTGTCACTAAGGGAAGGATGGTGAGATGTAAAGGAGAATCTTATAGCAGGGTCACCCAGAGGGAACCTGAAGGAGTGAGTGGGAAAGGGATTCGGAGATGGGGATGTGTCACCAGGGCAAGTGGAAAAGTTAGAGAAATAAAGAATATGAGCTGTGTCAACATCTGGGGAAGGATGCAGGAGGAGAGGGCTGTAGGAGGAAGGGAAAGACAGGACTCTACAGAGAGGAAAACATTCATGTCACAGATTTCAAACCGCAAATTTTTCTTGGGGTAAAAAATGGTCATGAGCACACCAGTACCTGAAAAGACAGCTTTCTGCCCGTCTTCCCTTTATTTCAAATATTTCAGTTCTGTCTCTTATCTCTCATGAATTCACAAAATGGCTTACTGAATGGCAAGAAGGTAGTAACTAGCCCTCTACTGAGTTTAAAAATGCCTAAAATTGGTAGCAAATGTTTATTACTTTCTCATCTGTGCAAAAAAATGTGCATGCTTCATGCACCACTTCTCAGCAACTCAAGAACAGTGAACTTCTTCCAGTTAAATACCTCAGTGTCATTCACTTGAAAGGCTGTTCTTAGCTCAGTCGTAATTTTATTAAGTGCACAGTACAAAATTGTCATTAATTCTATTGAAGATAACTTAAAAAAATACAACTGCAAAATGAAACACAGGATTCAAATCTGCAAAACTAGAAGCTCTGGTTATGAGCTGTTAATACTCAAAATATTAGCAAGGACATCTGTAATACAAATCTTGCATCTAAATAGCTAGGTAAACACATTTCGTTCATGAAAACAGGAATTTAATAGTGGTATAAAAGTTGTGCAACCTTCAGATTCCATAATTGTTCATATTTATTTTATAAAGATGCTTAATGATTTAATCCTTACTCTTTAGTTAAAATCATCAACCTTAACTCTACCTTTAATTAATTCTGATCTTACACACAGAACCCAAGGGGGAGGCAAACTGCTATATGAGTGGCCCTTTGCAGCCTAAGACTTTCAGTGAGATTTCAAAACAAGAACCACAGAATATTAGCCAAACTGTTCCCCTAAAATTCAGGAGTAAAATGCCCCCAAAAATCACTAGTGAAACTGAAACCACCATTAAATTTAAATATGTAACCTGAATTGGTGAATTAAAGCTCACATTGAGATACCTTTTTGTATCTTAAAGTGAGCATCTGTATACTCTTGGATCTGATGTGTGGTTTCTGCTCTGGTATCATTCCTCCCAGGCATTAGCAGCCAACTAGGTCCTAAAAAGAAAAAAATTACAAGGGTTAAATTCTGTCCCTGGACAGCAGCTACTGCAGCATGTCTATGGTAGGGCTGGTTTTGCAGCACTGCAGTGGGGAAGGCCAGAAGAATTCCCCTCCTGCCACAGGTTTTCATCATCTTTCATTTGCTCTTTCCTACATTAAAACTAAAATGACTTCACGGTAACCAAAGAGTTTAAAAAACTTTGCAAAAAATAATCACGGCAAGGGGAACAGAGAGGATGAGAAGAAAGGAAGCTATGAGATAAAGAAGATTCAGTCCAGCGACACCCACATCTAACAGAATTTCTTCAGGCAGAACAAGGAACGCATTCTTCCCTTGCAAAGTACACTTTTCAGAGATGCTTGAATCCTTGCTTTCCGGTGTGTAAATAGTTTCTCTGCTGCCTCCATAAAGATCGCGCAGTCTCACAAATGTGGCTAAGACGGGCAAACGAGGAGCCGTCTCTCAGCTGAACTCATAAATTACTTATTGTTTTAATATACTGGAAAATTGGCAGGAAGCAGGGGAAGGTACGTAAGTTACACAAGACTTTATACCATCACTTATCCTTGCCTTCCATTAAAAAAACGTTAGTTGCTGTAGCAACTGTCAAACCACACTCGGGTTCCTCTTCCTCCAAGATACAGAACTTCTCCAAAACACTCACATACAACACAGCCCTTCCCCAGCTGAAGGACACGTTTTCTGGCACTTCCGTGTTGTTTGAAAAGAGGCTCTCCAAGGAGCTGACAAATCCTTTGCAGGGATTTTACCTCAAGGTACGCTTCTGTAGAGGCAGTTACCTGAAATCTTTACAATTCCCTTTTTTTTTCTTTTTTCCCCCCTGCCTCTACCTTTTTTTTTTTTCCCCTCTTCCTTTTTCCCCTTCTTTCTCTGCATTATAGAGAGCATTAGTCCATGCAGCTTATTTCACCACATCTTCCAGCATTAAGCAAAATGCCTACACATCTCTCAGATGTCACCCCCTCTCTTGTTCTTTCCCTCGTGGGAAAGGCACGTGCAATGGGGACCACATCACATAACACACACTGCAACATCTCTAGGTCACGAAACGCAAAGATAGGTCCCCTACCAAACACTTGAAGGGGCAACTCCTCTCCACAACCACCTTTTCTCAATTATTCCTAAGGAACCCCTGCTCTGTCACTAAGGTGAACAAGCCTTCTCTCAACTGACTGAAATCCTTGTCCGCTGCACAGATTTGAATAGGCTACAAAACAACGACAACCACGAAACAAACACACACACACACCATTGGCATAAAGGGAGCCCTTGAGAAAGCTCGGTCAGAAACAGGACAAATTACAGACTACTGAAGAAAATCTCATGAGAAAGTGAAAATGTATTCCTCCCCTTTGTGCAGCATGCCAATATTAATGATAAGCAAAGATCCCTGGGAAACTCTTACATGTTCAAGGACACAACCCAGGGTAGGAAGTTTGTACAGCAAAATAAAGGTCCTTACCACCTTCTTACCTTCCTCAATCCCCAGGAGCTCCATTCCATTTCTAACTAAATTTGACACTTAAAATATTTTCATGCCTAATACTTCCCAAAAACCAAAACCATTTAATTCAAACTACTCTGTTTTCTTACCTAATAGGATGATTATTTTTAATTGCTGCCTAGAAAAGAGAGCAATGTACTATTGCACAAACAGTATTCAGGAATATACAAACTCTACTCTTCCAAAACAATTTCAAACTTAAATATGCTTACCTTTTCCTATCATAGTAGTTTCATCATCTCTGTTATCCTTTGAAGTGTCTTGTAAACTGTGAGATTAATGGTTCTACATAAAGTTACTTTTGTTTCTTCTAGAAGGATCCAAGCTACCCAGCCACTTCACCTTGCAGCTCATTTCTTCAGTGCCATAAGTACCCCCTTCATTCCTTTCTACCAGCCCACTTGTTTCTCTGACAGGGCAAAAATGAAATGAAAACGTACAACGTACTTGTTCTGGCTACACCAGCAGAAAGCATTTCAGCAGCTACAGGAAGAAGGGTCAGCGTGTGTGTCCATACAAAATTAATTGCAAAGTAATATGCACAAGCATACACCAAAACCAGCTTTCTGTGAGTGTTTACAATGGAAATAGCTGCATACTGGCCCAGCTACACAGCATAAACAAGGTCACTTGACTGCTGGGAGCAGTGACACGCAGCCATCAGTTTGAACTGCAAGTGTTGAACCCTTCTGTTTCCCGAGTTAACAGCAATTACTCCCCATGATGAGGTGAGGAGGGCTGAGGGGCGTCCTTACTGCTCCCAGCTCTGCCCACCAAGAGCAGAAGCTGAAAGCAGATATTGGTGGCTGATCTTCCTAGCAGAAATCCCAAGACAGCTGACATTTCTTTGCTGCCCCTCAGAAATTGCTGGACTGTTCCCATACCCTAGTTCTTCTCCTGGTCTCTCTCTTTTGCATCTTGTGTCTGAGCAGATGTGCTAAGCAGCTTTGCTCTCCTGTGCCCAGTCTTCCTTTCACACTTCTACTGATATTGCCTCTCTTTCATCCCATCACCTAATTTTGTGCATCCTGGTTTCAGCTGGGATATAGTTAATTTTATTCCTAGTAGCTGTTATGGTGCTGTGTTTTCCATTTAGTACAAGAATAATGTTGATAACACATTGATGTTTTAGTTGTTGCTAAGCAGTCAAGGGCTTTTCAGCTTCTCATACAGGCCTGCCAGCGAGGAAGCTGGGGATGCACAAGAAGCTGGGAGGGGACACAGCTGGGACAGCTGACCCCAAGTGACCAAAGGGATACTCCATACCATATGACGTCATGCTCTGTATACAAACTAGAGGGAAAGTCAGCCAAGGGACCACTGCTAAGAAACAGGCTGGGCATCAGTTGATGGGTGGTGAGCAATTTCATTGTGCACCACTTGTTTTTTGTATATTCTTCTATTAGTATTAAATTATTTTCACTTTCTGTCCCTTTAAACTGTCTTTATCTTAACCCACAAATATTACTTTTTTTCTGATTCTTTCCCCCATCCTGCTGGGGGGGGTAGCAAACAAACAGCTGTGTGGTGTTCAGCTGCCTGCTGGGTCAAACCACAACACTATGATAATACGTAATTTCCCCAGACTCATGCACTTGCACGACAAGGACTCAGGCTGCTACACTAATGAGCACCCCCACATGAAGTGCGAGATACCATTTGCTTTTCACAACCACTTACATGTGTAGATCTTCTGTACAGAATGGAGAAACACACAGCAGCCAGCAGCTTGAGGCCACCTTGCAACATTTTGAATGCCATATTTAGGGCTGAAACAAAGAACTCCAGAGCTATAAACAAGGGCTGCTGCAATTTGCATTACCGTTTCCAAACATCCAAAAAAGGTGCAACAGAGTAGGTCCTAATGTAACTACAGTGTGCTTAACTATAAAACAAAGCAAGCAATTCCACCCTGTCAATTCACCAGCTAGGATCAGTCAGGAATCTCGCCAAGAATCTTCATCCTAAACATGAAAAATATCCATGCTGTCATAAACCCAAACGCAGGCACGCTTTCAACAGATGTGGGCGGACTGGATTGAGAAGTTACTGACCCTAGAAATTCATTACCACTTTACAGCTGGCAAATCATAGTTGACCTAGCTGTTACTTAACATCTATGCTTGGTTCTTCAGTTGATTCAAGTCACCTCATTGACCTACACTAAAAGACATGAGGAAGCATTCACAGTACGCATTATGGTGTGTTGTCTATGACAGACATAAAGCACAGGTCATACAGCTGTAGGCAGATATTCAACTGTTCCAGCAGAATGTGGAAACATGCACCTTCTGTGCTAGAGTGATATTTGGGCTTGTATCACCTGGATCCATTCTGCCTTTGTATTCACCTCCCATCTTCGCTCACGTGTGACTCATCTTGCACGTGTTTGGGAGAAGTAATTTTCAGAGTGCTGCTCACTGGCTGCTTGCACATATATTCGAGTTTCAGCTCTGACAGAAGCTTACGTGTGCTGTTTGCTCGCAAGAGGCACAACCGCAAATCGCAAATTACACATGCTACATAGACAGAGGCAGTTTGTCAAAATTTGCCTAAAACCAAGGATTAAAGGAAGATGTGTTCACCTTGCCACAGCTCTACAAAATGGGAAAGGTCTTTGCTCGTCAGTCTTCAGCACCTTCTGCCAATTATTAGGGCTTGACCTCAAGAGTGGGATATTGCATATGATGTGAGCATTTGAGTGTTAATTAAGCCGCCCTGAGTGACAATTCTTGCAGTGGGTTATACCTCTAGCTCATTCCTAGACAGTAATTAATGCATCTGGGACTTCAGCACAAGCCAAAACCAACCAAACAAACAAAAGTGACACATAGCTAGTAATATAGCATTTTAAATTTGATAGCCACCTGACAGGATCAGCCACCAAGAAAGAGGTTTCTTAATATTCCCTTAAATACTTCCTCTATTATTTACAGCTTATTGCTTCATGTTACATTGAGTTTTTTCACCCATTTTTGCTGCTCAAGTAGTATTTTCTGTTGTAAGCTTATCTCACTTTCAGTACTATGCCTATTTAATCTGAATTCATTTTAGAATTATAACGTACAAGTTGCTCTGCTTCATTAAATATTACAGTATATTACTAAAAGTTATTGTAAAGGGACACATTTTCAAGCCAAGTTTTATCCATATATAAACAAGGTGACACTTCAAAAACAGAAGTTATAGAAGGTGGAAGAGGAACTATCTAACCTGGCTACAGGGATTTTAAAATATTTCTTTAATGCTTTTTGTAACTTCAGCTTTTTAATTTGCAAGACATTATCTCAGTCTGCCTATAAATAATAAAGTGAACCTGTTCTTTAGAACAAGCAAAATTTGATAAGATTTTCTGCCAAGTTCTGCTTTAGCTACAAACCAAAAAGGACCTCTTATCCCACATATCCCACTCCTGGAGCTGATTACTAGAAACTCAGCTCCCTTCAGCTGAAAAAAAGCAGGGACTAAGGGAGAGAAAAAGAAGTTCAGACCCATTTCCTGAGACAGGAAGCTTGAGTGCATTTGGCCTGATAGAAGAAGGAAAAAAACCCTCAAATGTCTGAGCTTAGTAGCTTGGCTACTTCTGAATACACACCAGGATACAGTAAGTTCCTCCTCCCAAAAAAAGCATGATGAGTCACACACTATAGCACAAACCTTTAGGTTATTCTTTTTTGTATTTTTTTAAGTTTCTGAATAAAAAGTTTTACAGCATTCAAGAAGAGTAAACAGCTTTGGGATAAGGCAAAGAAACATAAGAAAGCTTAAACTAGGAGGGCCTTTCCAATACGACCACTTGTAATGGTACCACAAAAGCAAAGGCAGTCAATTTCTTGAGAAAGAAGGATTTCAGTTTTCTTTCATTCTTCAGATTTTCTCTCTCCATTTACATGAGGAGCTGCTGCTCCTTAAAGGTGATGCACTGCAATTGCACGAACAGCTTCTACTCCATCTCCTTCAGATGCAGTTTGTAAAACAAAACCAACCAAACAAAAAACCCTTACCAGCATAAAAATTTGTATAGTAAAAATATAATTTGGATCCAAAGAAAGCGTTTTTGTAGCTGCAAGGAGAGTAGCATGCACATGAAATCTGACAGACATCCTCATGCAAATATCAGCTATACAATTACAATAAATGTTCGTAGGGAAATTCCAGAATTTAAAAGAAAAAAAGCGTAATTCAACAAAGTGCAGTACAATCACATTTTAATAATTAAGTCAACATTATGATGGAGGAAACCACTATAATACTTCAAAGTCTTCATAGAATCACAGAACGGTTATGTGGCTGGAAGAGACCTCTGGAGATCATCAAGCCCAACCCACCTGCTAAAGCAGCTTCATCCAGGGCAGATCACACAGGAACGTGCCCAGGAGGGTCTTGGATGTCTCCAGAGAAGGAGAATATTTGTTGAAGAACTAAAGAACAGTAATAGTGAAATAAGCCAATTTTTTCTCTTTAGAGGAAGGAAGCTGACTCTGAGCTATGCCTAGGACATAACTGTCAGTTCCCAAAACATCAGTCTTAATCAGAGAATTTCCCGAGTCAAATTTAATTCAGTATTGTGAGAAGACAGAAGGCTGCCTATAGCTTCCATTATTCCATGACATCTGTGTATGGATCTGCCCATGTTTGTCACATGGCACATACCAGCAGCTCGGATCTGGCCTGCCCAAACATTTGCCTGGATTACTTGCCCCCTTTTTGTTTTTGCCTCTGCTGCTCCGTCTTCTGGAGGCTTGACAGCTCCTTCCCAGCCACAGGGCTGGAAGGACACCTCTTAGATGACAAAGTTCCAACTCCCACCCCATCGAATCCATAGGGCACATCTGCTCAGATAAGAGCACAGGAGCGCCTGTGACCACTGGGTCACAAAGTAAGGGCTGCCTCAGGCATCCATCCCAACCTACAGCTATGCATGTTCCCATCCCATCACCAAAAAGTTGGTGTTCTCCACCAAATCACAAGGTATTTACCCATGGAGAAATGCCTACACTTTGCTACTGTGATGGAAACACTACTGGTCATGCAAGAGAAAACCATACAACAAAAGACAAAAGACTGGGCACAACTGAGCTACAGAGCCTGAATCCGGTGGTAAATAGCTTGATAGTTATGAGGGAGAGTTCAGATTGGATAGTAGGAAACATTTCTTCACGAAAAGGGTTGTGAAGCACTGGAACAGGCTGCCCAGGGAAGTGGTGGAGTCACCATCCCTGGAGGTGTTTAAAAGACACATAGATGAGGCTTAGGGACATGGTTTAGTGCCAGGTTTAGGTTATGGTTGAACTCAATCTTAAGGGTCTCTTCCAATCAAAGTGATCCTATGAGGAGAAGTAGTAGGCTTGGAAGAGAGGGAGCAGGATTGATCTTCAAGACATTTCTGAACTAGGTTTGACTCACAATGCGTTTCACTAAAAGGAAAATACAGCTTTAAAAAATGGAAAATCTCTCACTACATTTTGCAGAACTTAGCTATCAGAATGTTACTCAGTAACTAACACTGTCACCTGGTTATCTGCATTGGTCAAATTCTGCATTCAGAAAGTATCAATGTGAGCAATTAGAAACGAATAACTGACAAGTAATATTGAGATATTCAAGTATGATTAGCATTTGTTAAACATGAAAAGAGAAAGTATGGTGAAACAGCTCCATCGCTATACTAACATATAATTAATATCAGGCTGTGATGTCACTTGTGTTGTCAAGATGTAGAGTACTACTTGTATAAACACTCAATAAATGTAACTTATCCTGAGCTTTGTATTGGGCAGAAATCTTCTAAAGTACAGAAAGGAAACAACTTCATCAAATTCCCTTACTAAGCATGACACCAGCAGTCTTAAATTCACTGTGAAACTAGATATGACGCATAAGTCCTGCCTTTTCTTAAAAGCAAGCCTCAGAAGTAATACGCTGTAAATAAAATAGAAACCAGTTAGATCCATGTGTATCACTCTGTCTTGCCAACACACACACAAATAAAGCACCAGAGCATCAGAAAAAATAGCAGCTTGTGAGAAATGAGAAACAAGCTTATTTCCAGAAGTATTTTTTATAAAACTTAAACAAAATGGCTATTTTATTTGCTTTTCTGTACTCAAGTCACCTCAAACTGATATTTGATTAACTGACAGTTATAATGATCTTTATAAAAATTAGGTTTTGCTAAACTACATCTGAACGTACATATATATATATATATATATACACAAACACACATATATATATGTAGCATGTTCTACAAAAAACATCTGCGAGTGTTTAAAGGGGCAATATTTTTCCGGTCATTCCCTGTTCCTCTTGGGACTCCTAGCTGCTTTTGGCAAGTGCTTTTTATAGTTACCATTTGCATTAATGTCATGGATCAGGTCATTACAAGTGGGCTATCCAAATGCTTAACAATAATAGTAGTAATAATAATAATAATTACAGTCTCTGCTGCAAGCAATAACATTTTAGAGCATTTTTCACATCTGGATGGATACCTGCCATGAGTTTCTATGCAAAACACACTCATCTCAGAAGTCATGAAGCAGCTGAGCTCAGAGTCCCACTAGCCCAACATTTTACTTGAGCTAAATGTCCTGTCTAAACACAACCAATTCTGTCAGACAGACTTATCAGCAGAAACAGCGGAGCAGAGTCTGGTCTCCCTGTAAACACCCCACCAGAATAGGAACAAGAAAAGCAGCAGCAGCTGGACACAGCTGAGCAGATGGGAGAGTAGAAGAAACGAGTGAGCATATACTGGCCAGCATGACAGGCAAAGCTTAGGGGGAAAATAAAGTGCTTCACTTACTGTGTCCCCAGCCAACACCATCTACTACTGCTTTCCTGTTCTGCTCAGAACCGGATGATTACTGCCATTTTAGTTAGATTTTCCATTCTAGCACAAAATCAACTCCAAGAGGTTTCTGAGTACTCAGAAAGCAGCAATCCACAGCGACTTCCAACCCGTTAGCTTCGATGAAGCAACCCCATTTAATGGAAAGCTATGATGGTCTCAGATTACAACAGGGTGATATTTGTGAGAAGGGTCCTCTTTTTTACTATATCAGATTATCTAAAAATCTATTGCATTTCATAACCAACCTTTCATAGCGCAGAAGGTATGAACACATGTGCTCTCACATAACCAATCTGGAACTATTCTACAGGGAGAGAAGAGGGAAAAAAAAAATAGAGGAAAAGTCAACAGTAAGGAGAAGCATCTTCAGAAGAAAAAGCAGCAGTAGCAAGATTTTTCAGTCAGGAAGGCAACAGAGCAAACAAGCTATGCCCATAGGAGAAACAGTCAATCATCAGAATAACCAATAATAATAGTTCCGATAAGCAATTTTCAGAAATGTGAACTTTAAAAAACTTAGCTGCACATTCACATTTTTTTCTTAGTGTCCATGTATAAACTCTCTAAACATAAATCGGGGGCAGGGCATGGTGCTGGATTTTACCTTAATGCAAAATGTCATGTAAAAATTTGTTTCAGTAGTTGTCCTTCTGGACTGATTAAACTACACACACAAGTCAGTTTTATAAATGCATAACTCTTGGAAGACAGTGCTCTTATAACAGTTGTATAAGCATGCTTTGTAAAACATTTATGTGGGCTCAGCATGCAGACAAATTCACAAATAGACTTGCTAACTCCCTTATCTTGATGACCAATAACAAGAAGAGGAAAAAGAGATTCTTTTTAAAAGAATAGTCTAGACAGTTCAAAAATAGCTTCTGTGCCCTTGCCAGGTACAGGGGAAACTGGAAAATTAGGAACCATGGTGCTTACTAAAACCAGGGTGTTGTTTTGACTGTATTTTTTTATCCACCCTCAACCTTCTGGATTTCAGCAAGGAGATTCATACCCATGCAGCTCCCAAAGAAGTACACCTCATCCCAAGGCTTAAATGAGAAGTACCATTGACAGGTTCCCAGGTGGCCTTCATGCAGTGCAAAGTCCCAAACATTAGGTGTATTTGTGATGCAAAGTGGCAAGAGGTTTCAGAAGCTGTCTTCAGGGCTTTAGCTCATCCTTTCCTCCTTGTTTGTTCCAATAAAAGAAAAAAACAAAACAAAAAACCCCCCCACCTTTTTGCTTGTTTGCTTGCTTATGGCACATGCTCAACTTGTGGAAGGAGTTAAAAGGTAGCAAGGGAAAATCATGTACTCTCTTCCCTGCAAATAAGAGTTGTTTATTCTTTCAAGTTGATGTGCATGTTCTGTGCACTCAGGATGACATTCCCTCAGTGGAGACATGTGGAGCTAGATAACATCAATTTATGTTAAATAATCTTAAAATAGAAACACACAGTGCTGTTTTTAGACATAGTAGATAATGCTTTCAGATAGTCTGCTTTTGCCTTTTTTTTTTTTTTCTCCAGTGGATGGGAGATCCATTATCTCATGTTTTAATGGATGTGGTCATTTTCTCTCTGTGGCCAAGCTTACAGATACTCCACTGTGCCAGTGAGCCTTCAGAAACCTGAAGTGACTGAAACTAGAGAGAGCTCAGAGACAGCAAGGGTCACCGCAGGAAGATGTATCATGCAACAATCTGGGATGTTAAAGACTCGAGTTCTTTAAGCAGAGTGCTAATGCTGCATACACACTTTGCATCATGTAATAAAGTAAGGCTGTGGCCCTCAGATCATATCACAGGTGGACCAATTTGAATTTATAATATTGGATTACAAATTACTACATGCTTAACACCACCAAACTTCTTCAAGTCTGTAAAAACTAACTCCACTCTACTCTTACTAGCAGTTATAAAAATGCTATTAGAAAGTTTGTACTGAGGAGAGAAAAAAGAAATTAATTGCTTTTTATCCTCTTCCCAATGTTTTAAGTTACGATACTGTAGACATGAAGACAGATCTGCAAGTCAAAACTGATAAAGCTACCAAAGCTGCTGAAAGTCCAAACTGCCATAACCTGGATCTACTTGATGCTTCTCTCCTGTCACAGCCAACGTGCTATTTAACTGCTACTCTCCCGGTGTTGTGGAATGTTGTAAATCTGGCCAGTAGCTAAATAGTGAACAAAAGACACTATACAGAAGACAAAAAGAGATTATGCTTGAAAACAACAGTGCAACTAGAAACAGGGAAAGTGAGTCTAAATTTAACGGGGTAGGTTTTTTGTTTGGTTTCTAACTACCTTCTTTTCTTTCCCTTAGTTTGATGGTATACATCAGCTAACTTCTTCCCCAAGGCACACCACCACAGCTACTGTCAACCTCTGGCCTTCAGCTCCCACAGCATCCATGCAAGTCTCTAAATGCAAAAGCATTACAAATTGGAAATGTCAAAGATGGATGGAGTCTAGATCTGACGATACAGACTACAATTAAATGCTTGGTAATTTAACAAATGACAGCAACTACCTAAACACATTAAGAAATACCTTACAATGCACATTCATTGAGGAACATTTTCTGAAACTTTATAAATACCCAGTTTCTTCTAATTTTCACTCTCCAAAGAGCTACTGTTAATGGTTCCTATAAAGCATTGCACATACAAACCAGATGAACTAAATTTGTGCTGCAGCCAAAGGTGATCTCCCCCACCTACTTAGAAGCACCCATGAACACACTGTTGAACTGCTGATATATTTTGCAATGCTGCTGGGGAGGAAATAACAGTACACTTAGCCAATCTTCCTCTTTTTACTACACCTATTTTAAGAGTGGAAGGAAATACAAGTGCCTATAGATATATTTGCTTAATTCAGAGAAGCTAGTGTTTCACTTTGTGATGAAATACAAACAAGAAGCAAAAGGAAAGGAAGCAATAAAAAGTTATTGAACTTGCAAGAGTATTCTTGTTCCTCAGAAGAATATCTAACTTTATTTAAAAATTAGAGGTCCCTGAGTTTTGCTGTAGCAAGCACAAAACATTATCTTAATGCAAGATTTATACTTTAAAAAAATAAACAAACATGGCTTTTTGGCCTAATACTTCTATCTGCTTGGCCTAGTGAGTGGAAATAATTCTCTTTTTTTTCCAAACTGACAAAAAATTATGTGTGTAACTTCATTTTTAAACTGCAAATCACCTCAAGTATAGATTGAGTCCTAACTGATCTAAGGTATCACACCACTGTATTTAAATTGTTGCGACATATAAGGAAATCTGGTGCTACGGAATTTTCACAAAACAGGCTTATAGAAATAACCTGAGGTAATAAAACTGGGTAATGCTGAATGGTC